>JBBPND010000239.1:0-16654 GCA_038090655.1 Gastroboletus turbinatus
TGTACATCCCACCACAAGCACCCGGGCCGGGGCACGAATGCCTGACCACGTCAAACCGTTCCTCGTCATTGATGAGACCAACCGCATATGCACCTGACAACCGTAGGTATCACGAAAAAGAAGAACAGATTGGAAACCCTTGTACCGTATGACTCAAGGGCGTCTGCGATGTTGACAGTACCACCCTTCTTGAATCCCATCGAAGGACAATCGACATGGCGAGTACCCGCTTGAATGGTTCCACCATACACAATGATGGTAGGACGATTGTGACGCGCGGCAGCGATTAAAACGCCAGGCATGTTCTTATCGCATCCAGGGACGGAGATGTTGCCGTCGTAGTGTTGTGCCTGATAAGGCGAATTCGCGTTCGCGAGGCGGCATCACCACGGCGAATTGCTACTCACCAAAGTGACCTTGTTACGTTGTTAGCCACATTAAACAGGTTTTTCAGAATGTGACTCACAGCCTCGATAGAGTCCGCAATCAGGTCGCGACTAGGCAATCTATGAAGACACAAGTCAACCAAGACTCCCCATGTAGCCTTAACCACCCAGCAAATACATACGAGTAACGCATTCCTGTAAAGACAGGAATGAGGAAGTAGACTTCACGGGAAGGCATAAAACCTACCGTCAGTACCCATGGTGATTCCATCGCTAGAAATCGTGATGAGATTAACATCATCAATGAAACCGCACTGTAAACTACAGACCTGACACCGATGGTATTGAAGAGCAAGCCAACGAGGCCTTCATCTTTGCAAGCCTCCTTGACCTTTTTTGCGAGGTCGAGCTTTTTGTGGAAAGATCAGCCCTACTCGCGGACAAAGAACAGTTGGCGGAGCTCACAAGGTGCATGTTGCACGGATTCCCTTGATGGTACTAAGTAATCAGATCATTGCCTTCCGATACAACATTCCACACTCACCCTCCCACCAGATTGGAGAGATACCGATCTACCAGGGAAAGTCGGGTGATGTGCTGGTCCTTGAAAACACGCTCATACCTGAGGCTTATCCATATCCTCTTCGGTCAAGCCGGTGGCGTAGACTGCGGGCAACATCTTAGAATATACCATCTGAAAGAGATACACACTGCTCAGGCTACGAACGCATGGCTTGAGCCCCGCCTCGGGCCTTGCATGCACTCGTTAGTGACCCCTTTCATATCACGTTGAATACATAGAATGCCCACCTTGTCCTGCGTCAACTGACAAGAGATTTTGTTGAGCTTGACATTGCTGGAAGTCCCCGAGGGCTTGGAAACAGTGTGACTAGTGGTCGACCGGTTGAAGGTTTGTTGACCTGGAGTGAAAGATTAGGAACTTACATCTCAACGCCGGACATGATCGTTGTAGATCGATCGATCGTTGTACGGACACTAAAAAATGCTTACTAGTAGACCGGTCCGGGTGTCGTTTCGCTATAGTACCCCTGAGGAATCTTCCACTGCTGTCCTGCCCGATATCATCACCTCTTCTACCCATTCGGATGTGCTCATCAAGAGTGCACGATTGTTGTTGAGCACATTTGAGTGGGATTAAGCTATCGAGGCTGGCTTGAAGGGCATCCAGCCATCGTTCATATTGGTCATGACCCACCCGAAATTATAGCCACGTCGCAACTTGTAGATTGGAATTCTACTCCAGAGTCTACTAGGCGAGACGCATGTACTTACTGGCACATTACACCAAGGATATGTATCGAGTACAAAGTACAACGGCCATTCCGTCAAATCGAGCAGAACAATAAGAATAACGCCCATGCATTAAATGCGTGGAAAGGTCTATTCGAACCAACCAATGATTGTCTAGCATCCAATTTTACTCAGCAATTCTCCCCATACAAATCACAACAGGCTTACAAGACTCTACACAGTGCATTCATGCATGCATCCCTGCTTTCATTGTGAGGCTTGTCTTCAGCGCATGGATAGCAAAGCGGATACAGTTGTGGAAAGCCCAAAGGAGAGACACTTGATTGACATCGGTGAGAACATCGCCACGAATTCACAGCAGAACCGACTCACGAAGCAGAATAGGAAGCCAAAACATCAAGAGCATCCGGTCATCTACATAAAATGTCAACAACAGAGATAAAAAAATTAACGCCCTCCTCACGTTTCTTTGCCATATGGATATGCGATTTCACAGGTATATATTCGTATGCGTCGGCATCCGGTGCCGGCGTCGAGGTAACCTCGTAACCCACACGTCTAGTTGGACGATCCACTACGTTCGGTGTTTGGGGGGGAGTAGACTCGGGGTTGAGTTCTTGGAGTTCCACTGTGTCTGTCACAGGCTGTTGCGTTGTCTCCTGAGTTTCTCTCGGGGTGTACATTGGAGGTGCTTCGTCGACTGGCGGAGGACGGAGAGTTGCAGTTGCAACAGCCACGGCTATCCATTTCTCCCATGTTGCCCGAAGCTCTTGGGCGGTACTGTACCCACTCGACCGCGAGTCACCCTCTTTACTGCTCGGACCTTCGTTACGCGGGCCATCCCGTTTATCGCTTAGGAATGATGGCCAACCAGGGATTGGTACAAACACAGGGAACACCATTGGTATCTGTGGTAGTGCAGCCCAAGGAACAGCAGGCATCTCGGGTAAATGAGGCAGCGGGAGCTGCGGCATGGTGGGTATGATACCTTGGGGAGCGGGAATTTGTGCGAGCGTCCGTTGGATCAATGCGACAAACGACGCAGCCTGCTTCTCGTCAGATGTGTCATCGAGTTTCTGCGTTGTGTTATCCTCGATTTTGTCCGGGGTTTGCGGAGGTTGCAATATCTGAGGGCTCTCAGGTTGTTCATGCGTATCGTGAGGTCGGTGGAGACGGCGACGAATGCCACGAGATATATGTCTTCGTTTGATCACAACGGTCATTGCATCTTCATCACTTTCTACGTCTCCCAAATGAGATTCGCCATCCTCATCTTCATCTTCGAGATTGGCTTGGGACAGGTCATCTTCCGGAGTCCCATGGTTAACGATTCCCTCAAAGAAATCAGATGGCGCAATGTCTTGAGGTGTCTTTCCGAGAGCGTTGACAATCTCCAAGTCTGCACCAGCGACTACGAGAAGTCGGGCACACTCTTTTGACTGGACCAAGACTGCAAAATGCAGAGCCGTATATCCATTCCGGTCACGAGCATCCAGGTCGATACCGTGCGCGATAAGGAACTCAGTCAGAGAGGTGAATTTCAAGAATACCGCCAGGTGGAGTAAGGTCTGCCCACTCGATGTAGTGTGAGACACGGCAACTGTGGGAGGTATGCCAGAGTGCCTCTCAACGGAGACATCAATGAGTGACAGGAACTTCGTGACAGCAGCCTCGTAGTTATGCCTCTCTCCGAGGCGTAAGAATAAGAGAGGCCGGATGTCATGGAAAGACGGTGAAGCGACTTGCATTATATTGTCGGCGGCCGAGCTGGTCCCGGAAGGTGAGTCCTCGGTACCTGTAGACCCAACGATGCGCAGAGCAATATTCTTTGCGTCCTCGATTTTCCCGGTCATCTTGAGACCAACCACCTGGAGAGCAAGCTCCATTCTAAGGTTGAAGTTATAAAACGTCTCGAGAAGACATCTTAGTTCACTTACAAAGCGCGATCCGATTCATCAGTGTAAGTGAAAAGAGATGGAAGCGTGGAGTTCTTGGTCTCGCCGAGACCTTCGAACCACACCGCAACAACGCCAGGAGCAGACCGAGGAGGTAAAACGCAAAGAAGAGTGTTATCACTCCACCTCTGGGTCGAACTGGCAACGACATCACCAAACACGCAGTTAAACTGAATTGCCGGGTGAAAGTTTTCGCCAAGAACAGTGACTTCTATGCCACCATGAGTTGGACCAGACGAAGGGATGAGACGATGGATCTTGGGCAATGGGAGTGATGTAACGGGTGGCGGGGAACTTGGATTGAAGAAAAGAAATGGCATGGGTTGGGGAGGCACGAGAGTAGCAAGGAGTTGTGAAGGTTGTGTTGCTGGGGATGTATTAGGGGAAAACATGTCAGAAGGGGAAGGAAATTGGGATGTTGTAATAGTGGAGATGCCGTTCGGAGGACTGAAAATGGAATCAACAGAAACGCTGTTGAGGCAAGAGGTAGAGATGGGTTCCCTCGGGTTGAACGCAGATGGGGAATCTCCGTCTGTTGTGAATGGTACTGAAGGCGGAGGAGCTGGTACAGGACTTAAGGATCGTGGCAGCTGCGATGGGGTGGGCGAACGGGTGTTGGGTCCTGTAGAGGGGTGCATGGAAGGGGAGTTGACAGAAGAACTCGGACTAGTAACGCTAGCCTCCCTGGAGAACTTGGACTGGTTGTTGCGACCGACCATATCATAAGGTTTAGAACGTGTCTTTGAGTGACCTTTACCATTTCGAGATGGATGTTTCAAGAGAGAAGCGTTATCCGTGAGTGGCGCAGCGGGGGGCAAGCTAGACCAATCAACTTGCGTCTCCAAGGTAGGCGTGGATGGAACGGCTCCCGACTTGACAGTTGACTTGTGATCATCAGTAATCATGATTGGGGGTGTCATGCCCGTGCCAACCAGGCGGCCGTTGTGGTCCAGCATTGTGAAGTGAATATTAAACCCGACCTTCTCTCGGTGATGCCTGCAATAACAAGTGATTCGAACAGGAAGCACAGCAGACCCGGCAGAAAAATCGAGCACGTCCGGGCAATTAAACTGAATGATGCTCGTCGTGTCTTCCTTGATGCTTCTTGGGCGCTCGCAGCCATCTTCGGGTGTGTCCGAATCCGAACGAGCTGGCCGTACACGAGCTGCGAGTTTGCGAGCCACACGTTTTGCCTTGATTACAGAGATGTAACTTGGAATGCATAAGTGGGACCCTGAAACCATACCTCTCTGTTCCTGCAACTTCCGCAGCTAACGACATGGCTATGTGGGGCTGAAGCACATGTTACGGTCGCAATTAGGTGAAGGATGTCCAGTGGTGCGGGATCTTGCAGCATGTTAGAGCTACAGTAAGGGTTACTGATAAAGGACATTCACCTATTTTCCCCTCTCTTCGGGCGCGCTTCTTGGTAGACGTCCCGGGTGGGAGTTTGAGCCATTTCCAAGAGCCAACTCTATCGTACTGATTCTGTTCCCCGGCGGAGGAGCTTGCATGTGCAAGGTCGACAGTAACGCGCACCTGCGTCTCGACGCGCGACTTTGTGCCGCTCTCGGGGATGTTGGGCGTTAAGATGGCAAGACTGATGGCAAGGAGGTGATAAGACGGTGAAGTGAGATATGAATAACGACATACTTGTAGCACGACTCTCTCGGGGGATAAACAACCCTGCGAGGAATAGACGCCGGATCCCGCTTGCATGTCCGCATGGCAGGAGGAGGCACGATTGGAGTGGAGTACATTTGTGAAAGAGGGGGTATAGAGAGACCGGACTCGTGGATGGACCGTCGGAGTGATGTCCGAAGGGGTTCTGGTAAGAGTAACTCCGGCTGGGTGGCGTCTGAGGGTGAGTGTGTGTTCGAATTGTCCACGCCCGAGCACGCAGAACTGCAAGGGAAACAAGTGAGATGAGTTGGAGGAAGGAAAGCACACGGATATCCATACTCGTCATAGGCGTGTTCCTGGATGATGTCGTCGAGTTGAAGCATGCGCTCGTCGTCCGGCTTTTGAAAGGGGTCACCGTCGCAGATTCCGATGGGTGAGGCGTCCTTGGCAATGTGTAATGGACGATACCAAGTAGGTAGTTCATTGTGGATGGTTACATTGTGGGGGACATCGGAGGTTTCTGGCGTTTCCGGGGACGATGAACGAGAGTCCATGGTCGCTGCGGTCGTCGTTGTCATCTGCGACGAGGGCGAGCACGAACGACGAGCTGACGAACGTGGTGGCAGGGAAGAAGTGACACTCGACGACAGACAGCGACAGACGGATGTACGGTGCAGGAGCACAGTCGAGGACTCCGGTCACCGGCGCAGACACGGACCCCAAGGACGCCGCTTACATGATATTTTCCCATTCCTTGAGCCAGTTTGCGCGGATGTTGACAGACAGCACCGGCATCGTCCTCACCATGAAGCGCGGCGCAGAGAGACAGATCACCAAGGACGGCCCCGACGACGACGACGACGACGAGATCGAGGTGTGTACTTCTCGTCTCGACCGTCTTCCTCAGCTCACGTATACAAGGAAATACAAGACCCTGAGGGCTTTCAAAAGGCGGAGGAGTCTGCGCTAGCCAAGAGACAGTATGCTACTCCCTTCATCGTACATGCCACACATCTAACCGTGTTTCAGAATACGCGCTCTTCCCAAGCGTGCCTTGGCTGCTTCGAGGCCACCATCTCTCAATGGATTCCCGCCAGCTCTCGCTCCCGATGTAGACAAAGTCGTGAGTGTAATGTGTATTCAGTAACCACCATCCCTCACATCCTACCCAGGAGGCCGCTCCTCAACCCAAGTTTGCGGGGTTCGTCGGTTTTGGAGCAGGAACCTCCGCGTCCAATCCGTTCACCTTCACTGCCCAGCCACCGCCTGTATCTGTCTTCGTGTCCTCTGTACTCGACACCACATTCCAGTCCACACAATCAACCCCCACGCTCACCCCAACCTTCGTGTCACCGCCTTTGAGAGCACCCAAACCGTCCTTCTCGAACTCCGATGCATCCCCTCCAAAACCCGGAACGTCTCCCCCTGCCGAGGAGACAGACGCCATGGCGTTCAAGTATTTCAAGTCTCTCCGGGGTCTTAATGTTTCTTTCCTTTCCGCAATATCGGCCGCAGTCGAGAAGGATCCCTTCTTTGACGTCGCCGGCTTAGTAGAGTCTTACGAGAACCTGCGGACTACAATTCAGTCCGAATTTAACGGCTCTTCACAACCGGTTGCAGTCCGTGGTTCTGTTACGACTAACTCTACCCCCCTTTTTGGTGCCAAGTCACCACCAGAGAAACCCACCTCGTTTTTTATGCCAAAACCGTCTATAGGGTCTGGTGAAGCATCTTCCGAACCTCCCTCGACCAGCGAAAGCGGTACAAAGACCGGTGGTTTCACGTTCCCGCCTTTTGTACCACCCTCGAGTTCCACACCTGCGCAATTGCCCTTCACCCTCGCGTCCAAGTCAACTGAACCATCCGCATCTTCATCTACCACTTCCCCTGAACTTCCAAAATCTGCTTTCACATTTGCTGCTTCAAGCACATTCGCTTCAACGTCGAGCTTGCCGCCCACCTCTGGCTTTTCATTCGCTGTTCCCTCAAGCATTGAGAATACCATATCCAAGTCAGTTTCTGGATCTTCAAGCCAGGAAGCTGCGAGTTCATCAGCTAGTCCATCGTCACAACCAACCCCGGCTGCACCTAGCCTTGACTCCAGCAACGTGCCGAATTTCTTTGCCACCACCAAACCCACGAGCGCATTTGGCACCTCTGACGCAGCATCCAAACCGACGTCAGTATTTGGCAGTTCGATTTTTGGCAGCAGCAGTACGACCGAGTCCCGAAAACCATCCCCGTTCAACCCAATCCCCTCTGATAGCAAGGATAGTTCCAAGGTTACCACCCCTCTCTTCGGCAATGCGACGACAACATCTCCCAATACATCGACAAGCATCTTTGGGACATTTTCCGACAAACCTGTCAGTTTCTTTGGTAGTGCTTCCCCGCCTAAAACTGGCGCGTTCGCTTTTGGAAAACCAGGTGGAAGTATTGGAAATCCCGTAGGCTTCGGATTCGGCAGTTCTGCACCTAGCGCTGGCGACACCACGATACCAGGATCGTCAAGTTCAGGATTTAGCTTTGGGGCGCCATCGACGAAGCCTAGCGAACGTTTGTTCTCTCCGACTACGACCGACAAGTCATCCGAGTCGACTCCGCAGCCCGAGGCGGAAGGCAACGAGGAAGGTGGGGAGGAAGAAGCGGCAAAGCTGCTGCCTTCGCATACCCACGATGAGGAAGGCGAGGGTGAAGAAGACGAGGAGACGACGCATGTTGTGAGGTGCAAGGTCTATCGATTATCCAAATCAGAGGATAAAAGCGAATGGAAAGACCTCGGAGTCGGTTCGTATACCCTGCTCTGGCCCAAATCAACCTTGATGTATAGACTTTTGCCAACAGGGATGTTCCGATTGAAAAAACACAAGGAAACTAATGCTCGACGCGTTCTGATGCGAAATAGCAACACGGGCAGAATCCTTATTGTCAGTATATGGTGTTTATTCCTACTTTTTTCTTTCTTATTGTTTTCCTGGCAGAACTTCCGGATACATGGGAGCCTGAAGCCTTCGTTGGCGAAGACATCCGTCTCTTTCCTCGGATATGAAAACAGTACACCAATATCTTTCAGAATCCGAGTCAAAACTGAAGAGCAAGCGGGAGATCTGAAACAAGCCATGGAGCGAGAAATCGCCGCCGTCCAGGCAACGGAGTGATTCTTGGTCTGTTCTACTCCGCCCGGACTAGGGTTTTTTTCCATTTCACATAGCATTACACCTATCGCTACATCCTGCCTTGCTGTTCATCTAAATCATTGACCTTGACCACCGACATATGAACCCCTGAGCGCCTATTTGACGTTGAGATGACTTTGCGCGTTATGCCATATTGAGTTAAGAACAAACGCCTCGCTGAGAAGGAGTTCAATTTCATGATCTCCCCAGTCTTGGGTTGGAGGGGATTGTAGAAACATGATTATACCCTACGGCAAAGGAGTGGTGGAACTGAATAAGGCGCGGGAAAGAGAGGCACTTTAAAACTTGCCTGGAAATCCATTTGTCGAAGTTTCGCGCTCCATTTGACAAGAAAAGCAGAACAAACGTAAAGGTGGAATTGGGAAAACGCATCAGTCCCCTCCGCCTGGTGGAAATCATTGGTCGGCGAGCCATGACAGAAAAAACGCGTATACCGACCAAGTATGTATCCCACATGCGTATCGTATTTTGCACGCTGATTTCTCGCATAAGCAGACAATTCATCCATCGGAATGCGAATTGCATAAACTCGATGTTTTGAGATTGAAGATGTGTGTGAAGTGGTGCTGTCGTTCATGAAACTCATTAATACGAAGAATGTTGCCCAGATGGTTGGACGAACCATCGATACGCGCCACAAGCTCTGACATGCGTTTTACGCTACGGTGTATGCCTGGTTGGGCAGATATGTAGTTGTCTTGTATACCGTCCAGAAGTCGGGAGAGGCACCAGAATGAATCAGCTTCAACGGCATTTAGGACATTCTCCGGAAGGAGGGAGGTATCAAACTGCTCTGGATCCGAATCTTTTTGGAATGGGTCAGAATCAAAAGGCAATAAAAATTGCGGATAATGGCGAACTTGCCAATATATGATGAAAGAAAAACTTGAAAGAAGGGGGTCACGAGATCGTTTATCCCTTGAACATACCCGCTCGCCGGATGACGTATAGCCCAGACATAGAGTATCCGCTCGAGACTCTACTTGCAGGGGTGTCAGAAGAAGCATGAAAAATAGGTGAAGACCGCGCACGCGCTGCGTGGATGCCTGCATCCAAAGAGGTACGCCGGGTCGCGTCCGTGGAACGTCTATCTCAATCTGGTGCCAAATTTGCTGATCAACGCCTTGGCGGTCTCGAGCAAAGGCGAGTTCAACCAACGAGAGATACTCTCCTCGTTTGCGAGCGAGCGTGGCGGCACGCAGGTTTGAAGGTAGAGGTATATATCCCTTGAGGAACATGTCGCCTGACTATCGCTTAGGAAGCAGGTACACGTACGAGAAGTATCGGCCAAACGATTGGTCTCAGGTCAGTCGGTGTCCCAGACCACGCGAGTTTTCGGAGATCAGCTAAACGAACATCATTGGATGGTGTCACTATCGAGTATTGGTACCAACCACTCACAGATGTCCAGGTTCTCCTTGCTCAAGCAGTCGATGAATTTTAATCGTCGGTTACTACGAATGGACGACTCCCTAGAATGTTTCCCCACATCACCTGCACGGCGGGGAGAACCCACTCCGTCATTGGAACTAAGCGATGGTTGAGGTGAAGATACTTGACGGGCCGGTGAATGCAGGAGCCTGCGAAAAGGATCTATTCGTTTACTTAGAAGAGCACGGCAACAGTAAAGATTCATCTATACCTTTCATTACCTCCTCGGCATCAGGTTTGATTAACCCTCGCTCTTGCCTAATTTTGTTCGTAATTCCAGATTCAACAATTTCTGGATCAAAGTCGCCCACGACCATGTCGCCATCGACATCGACATCTCTGTGGAGGTCAGAATACTTGGAGGCTGTCCCGTCCGTGTTAATTTGCGAGGTGCTCGATTTTCTGACCATGGTCCATCCGCCCTTGGCTGAGGTGGTTTGACCTGACTCGTGCTTGGGAGGATACGAACTTGGGCTTGGGTGGTTGAGGTGGGTGTAAGATTGAGCAAGGGTCGACGAAGAGGAGTTGGTAGGTCCCTTTGGAACAGGCTTGGGTGCCGTCGCAAACGAGGGTTGCCGCTTCGGCTGGGTATTCGACGAGTGTCTCCACGAGTGCGCTATCGTCGAGTGACGTGGAGATTCCGAGTCCGATGCGCTGTCCCAGACATCGTCCTCAGCCCAGTCCATGTTTGAACTGGCATTGAACGAGGGGTGTATTCCGATGTGGGGACGTGCTGGAGGAGGCCTCGCTACCATCGATCTCGACGACGCGCAGCGATGCTCTTTGACCATCTGAATATCATCCTCTTTAGGTCATGATTGTGTAAATTTCTCACATGCTCGTCGAACAACGCGTCCGACACGCGTCAGACCGAGATGCAGACAATCGATCCCAAAGGTAGATGCAACTACTGCAACGTGTACGCCGGAAGAGACAAGGTCAAGGCTTGTAGTCGATGCCGGTTGGTCGCTGAATTCGCCAGGGACCCCTCTGCTGACTTTCTGCTCTCCAAGCTTGGTGCGATACTGCTCCAAAGAATGCCAGGTGGCTGCATGGAAGACACACAAACAGAGGTGCAATTCTACCCTCCGAGCCAGCGTAGCCAAAGACCCAGAGGCCAGTGCATTAAATACAGCTCTCTCCAAATGGATCAATAATTGGAGGTTTGAGCTGCATGACTGGGCGATTTGGGCCATGGATCTAGCGAATAATCCGGAAGACCGTTTGGCTACCCACTCGTGAGGAAACCTTCTTGTTTCTCGACTCATCGTCTCTAATCTAAAACCCAGTTTGATAATCGAGTTGGAGCGCCGTCCTAACCCCCCAAACCCGTCCCTTTACTTCAAGGTAGCACAGGGTTCTGACTCGTCTCAATGTTGTCCTAATCAATTTCCAAGATGCACGGCGGCGATATCATGACACGCGAAAGCTTCCTTGCTCGCCTGCGCGCTCTTAACGAACCCAGCGATGAGATGATTTCGAGTGTAAATGAACGGCGTAGCAACGACACAGCACAGATCATCGTCCTTTGCGAAGATTTAGTTCGAATCTTGTGGTTTTCTATTCGCGACGGTGGCGCCTCGTTAAGACAACGCGATCCAGCGTTTTCTCGAGCTCTTTCAGAAGACTGGCAGCGAGGCTTGATCGAAGCGATTAATGCTGGCCAACGTGAGTTGGATATAATATCTCCTACCCCCGTCTGATCCGTTCAAGCGCGCATAGCTTGAGAGCTAGGTCGAAGCTTACTCCTCTACCTGCCTGACTTCACGGTGTTTTTTCCGTCAAGGCCAGACTGGACACGCACAAGGTTCTGGACAGCTTCGATATATCACCACGAGTGTCATTGTCATATAGCACAATTGGATACAACATATAGTATACGGACTCCGCACGCTCAAATCGAGCCAGCTCGCCTCAGGAAATCTTCCTCAGACCAACCGTAGTATTTCTTCAACCTCCTTCCAAAATCCCTCAGATTGTGTGCATGCAGCGTCGAATCAGGGTGTGCTGTGAATTTTTGTCAACGTGAACTGATGGAATTACCAGAAGTACAGAACAGAGCGCACGCTTATGGAAGGTGATAGACTGCGAGACGTTCCATGTTATCAGCCCGATAACTTGGGAGTTGGCGAAACTTACCCTATCCTTTGGGTTCGGCGGGTCGAAGCGAACAGATGAACCTGCGGTACTAGGGTCATGCTTGAAACCCATGTCTCGCATGACCTGAAATGACATTGATCATGGGGCATGGAGAACATGTTGAAAGGCTCACCTTCACGAAATTATCCCACTTCAACGAGCCAACCTTCTCGTCCGCACTTGTGCGCAACAGTTGTTGCATGTATCCGGTCGTTTTTTTCCCCAGTTTCGCAAACCACGTGGACTTCTTGTTGACAGTTGGATCACCCTCACTCTCTTTCTTTGTCTTGTCCTTTGAGCTGAGCTTCGAGAGGAATCCCCTTTTATCTGAGAGGAGGGATGCATGGTCGGGACGGGATTTAACCTTCTCTTTTGGTGCTCCCAACTCCTGTAGGTAAGAATGGGTGGACTGCGCGACAGTGGGCTCAATAGGTAGCGAGGATGTCGACATGTGTGCAAGCGAATTGAGCGACGCATTAGATGCAGGAAGCTTGTCTGAAGGTGCTTTAGCAGGAGTTTCGGCAAGCGTACTCGGAGGATTCTTCGGCGGAGTCGAGATACCGGGCATAGAGTCCTCGTGAACTGTAGGCAGCTCATTGGTCACTTTCTTCTTCTTTTTCTTCTTCGGTTTCTTCTTCTTCTTTTTACTTGCTATGGAAGAAACATCCTCATCCTCATCCTCCGCGTCCTCAACGGTTGCACGATAGTCTTTTGGTTCCTCAGGGGTAGGAGCTAGGAACAAATCTTGAGGAGGTCGAGACCCATTTCAGCGTTTTCTACGTACCAGGTGGGCGTTCCTTGTTTGGTGTGGGCTGCGTTGGAGGAGCTTTGTTGGCAGGAACATCAGACATCTTAGTACTCGGCGCAGAAACAGCAGTCCGCTTAGCCGAAGCCTTGGCAGTCTGTCCCTTTTGTCCGAAGAGGCCCTTTCGTGGCTCAGTACGTGTGGTCGAGCTGAGCTTTGGGTCGGAGGAAAACATACGCCCTGTGGATATATTAGTTTATGCACCTCTTGAACATAGTGTATGGTGATCTCGCCTCTCAATGATCCAAGGAGTTTCAGGAAGGGATTCCCCTTCCTCTCCTCTACCAGTGCATCGAAATCGGGAACGGTTGATTTGGGATCGAAGAACTCGGGTATCGCCATCGCGGTATCCATTGCCTCCCTCAACATGGTCCGATACACCTCCTCTTCTTCCGAATCATAGTCACTCTCGTCATCGTCATCGTCATCGCTCTCTTCTTCCTCATCGTTCTCGGCAACAAATATGTCCTCGTCGTTCTCACCAGAGCTGTCAGTTACAGTCTGGAGCTCTGGCATGGAACCGTCATCGTCATCGTCCCCGCGCCCGTCCGTGATTGCAAGCAGCTTCTTTGGTTTGTTCTTCCCACCAGTCCTTTTTTGTCCAGTGCTCTTTACAAGAGGCATCGAGGGTTGCTCGCCGTCAGAATCGGAGTCGTAAGTGCGAAGGCTGGGCATGTAGAAGGAGCTCCATTGAGGAGTACGGCTAAGCGCCTCGTCCAATCGCCAAAGCGAATCAATGGACAAACCCGAGGTTGATTTGTAGTTCTGATGGAGGATTAGAAAAAGGGGTTCGGACAAGTCTCAGAAACATACGAGATTTATAGACTTCCACATATTATCAAGCACGGAGGGCTCCTTGGTTCTTTCCAAGGGGTGGATGAGGTCCTTGAAGTTGGCGTATGATTCCGATGCTTGTTTTGAGTAAATCTGAGCATCGAGCCACCTTTCGTATTGTTCTGGCATCTGACGCGGAAGGGTTCTGAGCTTCTCGCCTTGAGGACCTAAAAGGGGGCTTTCTAGGAGTTCTTGTATTTCCAACGAAATCTGCGGAAAAGGTTGGCTCACTCTCTGTGCACAATACCTCGGATACGTACGGAAGTAGAGACTTACAGAAAGGTCGCCGATAGCGTCCCACATCGACTGTGGGAACCTCTTGGCTTCCCTCGGAGATTCGTCAACGGCGTCGTGCAAGATGTGATATAGGATTCGCTTCGGATACGGTGCTCGAGGGAAACATAGCTCGATGATGATGGAGTCCATGAAGGATTTGCAAGCATCCTTGAGGCCGGCCCAGTCGAAAACTATGGAAGGCTCTCCTGGTTGCACGTTCTCGACCTCCTTGAAGTAGCGGGAGTAGTGAGCTGAGTAGAGATTAAAGCATAGATATCAACATAAGGAGTGGGATGGCATACGTGTGGTCATGGCAAGAATAGAGAAATGTGCCTGCCCAAGGTCAACCAGAACGCCGATTATATCACACAAGACCAAGTATCGCGAGCGTAAGTTGACATCACTTTGAAGCTGAGTACGGGCTGTTGCGTCATTCAAACCGGAATTCTGGAGGTCACGGAGGATGTTGATAACAAGTCTCCATGCTGAAGCGACCATGTAGGCATTGTGTATCCTGAGGGATGGTAGGTAATGTGCAAGTGATATGTAACAAAGCCTATACCTTGTTAACACGACTGAAGCGACGTGGGAAGCGTTGCGAACAGATTGTTGGCTATCTTGCGTGCGATGGGGGGATCTCGCGAGTAACTCTGCCACGATCCTATCGTAGAACAAGTCAGGGTCCTTGAGGTCAGCAATGTCGTCGAGGTAGGCTTGAAGAGGGTGAGGGAAGAGAACAGAAGAGGACCGAGGCTAAGCATACCATTGTATTGGGAGTCGGCGATTTTGATGCACTTGTCGAGCTTGAGAGGGGCCATGAGAGCTGTTCGTGATTTCTGCGATACGAGGTCCTCTGGGGAAGCGGTGAGCGGACGAGATAAGAGCAAAGAGGTGGATGTACCTGCTAAAAGATCGAGCTTCTCTCTACCAGTTATCCTTCCGGCGAGGACGACTTCACCCGTTCCGCGAGCGCCATACTTGCCGTTGCGCAAGATGAGTGCGCGAGAGGTAGATGGCTTGAGGCCGTTCTCGTCGCGTTTGCCGTGGTAGCGTGACTGGAGATGCCTCGGGCCCAGCGGGATGAGGTCGTGCGAGGAATGAGGCTGGAGAGGCTTGTTCGGCTTCTTCTTGGACATTGTGGATCAAGGACAAGTCACACGTGCGATATGAGTGTGGCTTGATGATCATCTTGGCGATGCCTCCTTTCTCATCTACTTACCCTTGTTACATTCTGTTTCACTGGCACCTGTCTTGCTCGCCAATGTGTCATCGTGGTGCTCTTAAGACTTACAATGTTCGCATGAAGCTACCCTCTAGCGAGGTAAATCCTCAAGCTCAAGCTCAAGGCCTCACAGGTTGCAAAAATAGGTGTTTGCCCTGGAGACGGGTTCCACCGCCTTGACTTGCAGGCTTCCCAGCACGGTGACAATTCTCCCTCTCGTCACTGTATAAGACTCGGTCTCCCTCTCGGAAACTACTCTCACTTTTCCTCCCGCCTTTCGTTTCTTCCCAGAGCAGTGCTCTCTCCCTCGGGGCCGGTCTCCAGAACATCTTTCACCTTCATTCGTCCTCTCCCCACTTTAGGTCAATCCCTACACCACTCGCTCTAATGGCAAATCTGGTCTGGCATGATTTGAGTCGCTTCATTTCAATCGCTGCAAGCATCTGTGCGTGTACTGTTCTTGGCCATGTCTCCCCCACCTTATCTGACAACATCATTAGATGCAGTTTGGGCAGGCTTCTGGGGCATGCTCTTCCGCAAGTTCTTCTGGGACTTTGTCGGCGGTATTCTCCGCAACCCAGGTGGCATTCAGTCCGTCCTTCCGCTTACTGCAAACCCATCTCCGCTGACACTCCCCTCCTCGTAGACCCTCCCCGAAAGTCAATGTGTTCACTATAATCATCGTCAAGATTCCCATAGTCCAGACTGTCACCATGGCCCTGGGCTTCGTCATGATTGCACTAGAATACCCCCTTCCCTCCATCAAGGGGTCGTCCATACATCGTAGCATACCGCTAAGAATCGTGTTACTCATCCTACAATCTTTCCTCGCGGTCCTATTTTATCAGGTAGGTCGAGTCGCGAGATACCGAATCATTTCCGACCGTTGACCACACGATCTCCTAGGGCACGAATGCCTCCCTTTGGTCACTCATAGCTGCCGTCTTCTATATCAGAGCCCTCACCCTTGGCGAGCGTGTAGAGGGCCCAAAAGCAGACAAGGGACGCCTCGGACAGGCTTGAGGTTACCTCCACGCTAACTCTTCCCCGATGTGACAATCGTGTATTTCGCAGTTTCTATGTTGTGGCTCTGGTGGCCGTGGATATGGTTACCAGTGCAGGCCCAATTTTTTGGATATCGTTATTCCCAGTGCTGGTCTTTGGTGCAATTATCTTGTTTTTTGTGTATTGTAGTCTAGTTGCCGTCATTCTGGAAATTGAATGCCATTTGAGCGCGCTCGCACGCCACGCAGGTCAGCGTTAGATTATTACCGATATCGTCTAGCAACCTGCGACTACAACCATGCAGCCATCTGATATCATCTCCGCATTACCCGAGAAATTCAAGAACGCAACGGAATCCGGAGAACGAATTTTCTTCCCATCTGTAGTCTACGAGCACCAGGATATCGGTCTGGAGGTGAGATTCCTACAATGTGTCGACGCGGAGTTTTCTATACCTTTGTCGAACTAGTTTGAGTTGCGACTATGTACTGCGCTACAGAAAAAACCAG
>JBBPND010000240.1:0-16616 GCA_038090655.1 Gastroboletus turbinatus
CTAGTACTTGTAATATTAACTCTCTGTGGCGATGCACTCGGGTTGGACTCGGACTCATGCATGCCTCCACTCTCTCACATCCTTGAAGCTGCTGCTGCTCGCGCCTGGTCTCGCCGCACGCATACCCTCGTTCACGACATCCAGCCAGAGGACAACCGCTTTGCTGCGACCATCGCACACCTCGTCCATGGCCATCGTTCCTCCTCGGCTTTCGGTAATCCCGAAATTCACGTCAACCTTCATCCAAGCAACCGCGTGCGCAAAGTTGCTGCGAATCCCGCTTCAAAGAAGCCTCGAATATCCGGACCAGTCGGTGCTCGCCCGATCAAACTAAAATCGCTTTCAGTCGACGACTTTGACCGACGAGATCCAGGACGTGTCGCGGACACCATCTGGTCAGAACCCGTAGATACAGAGACGCCAGTTGGCATTCCTACCGAAACGTTGCCAATCCCCACAATGCCATTCCCCACCTCCCCCCAATCTCTATACCGGAATCTCCTCTTCATTACCTCCAATCCACCGTTTTCCATCCGTGAAGCCATCGACTATTATTTCGATTGGCCCAAGGCATTGCACTCCACCAAATCGTTCAATCTCCTCATCAGTCTTGCGCTGCGGAACGCTTCCTTCGCATCAGTCGGCCGCCTGTTCAGTGCCATGCGAGCAGAGTCTATACCGGCAAACATGGAAACACAGAAATTGCATGTCCGGTGGTTTGTTAGGACTGGCAAGTGGAATGACGCTTGGAAACGCGTCTTGGAAATCACGGGCCAACAGAACGCCACCATGAAATTCCCCAACAACTCCATTCCTCTTCCTTTGTGGCTGGAACTCTTTGGCTCGCAGAAGCGCGGTGCGCTGCGACATTGGGTCATCACTGATCGGAAACCTACCAGGCACGCTGGTTTGGCCGCTGACTGGGGTCTTACCTCAAGGGCTCTTTTGGAGGTTGGCTGTAATACGAGCGCGGACGCTGGCCGCGACGTTCACTCGGATGATGGCCAGGAATCTCGTCTGGTCGTTGGTGTGGAGGATGCTGAAAATTCAACACCGCGAAAGCGACTTATGCCACGCTCATGCCGGAGCCCTTGCGCCGTCAAACTGTCGCAATACCGAGCGCTCTTGCAGGTTTCGCCTCTGCTTGCTTCTTCCGACCAAGTTCAGATCCTACCCAGAACCATTCTCATTATCACACAGACAATGCACCAGGTAGGGCAGAGAAGCTTGGCACTCTCTACCGCCCTGTCGTACCTGAAATCCCTTCCTCCTCGACTCAGACGGTGCGATCGCCGCAGAGTCCTCGACCTCGTCAACTTCCATCTTTCCACGATCGCTCGGCACAGAAAACCTGGCGTGAAACAGCACTTTACCCAGCGTCGTATTCTTCGGAAATTTCTCCTCGCTCGCCCGGATTTGACACCATCGTCCACGACCTTGTTTCTACTCCTTGGACCCTTGCACAGCTGCCGCCGCAGTGGTACTCTTGCGATGCAGTGCTTGCGTCTCTTCGAGAAGAGGTGGGGTTCACGCGTTCAATCCAGGTTCGTCCGACGACGTGTCGCCAGTCTTGCGCTTAAAGAAGGCCGCCTTGACATTGTCGAGGCCATGATGAGGTTGGAATGGCGTTGTAGAGTTTCCGATGATACCTTGCCTCGGACCGTCTACACATCAAGGCGAAGACCTTGGCGGACATTATTTAGTCAACGAGGAGCCGAGAATAGGAGATGGCATTTAATAGAGGAGAAGTATCGACGACGGTCAATGTTGAGGTCCCAGTCGTAAACTGCATATTACTCTTGATATCTAGCTTGTTCGAATTAGCCAGGTTTGACCGGCGAATTTTCAACGATCGTATACGCCATTTTCCTATATGGTGGGTGCTTCGAGAGAACCATACACTCGATTGATGTTCGCATTACCGATAACTACAGGGGTAGGGAACTACGAGTACATTATAACAAAAGATGCTTCAATGCTATAGGAATGCCATACAACAGAACATGCAGGCGCTGACGGAAGAGATGCAGGGACAAGAAGACCAAAAGAATGTCCTAGGAGTGAAGTCACAGGTAGCACCTCGAGAAGGTGCTTGGAGGAAGGCAGGACGGCCAGTTGCCCGATGAGATCGCCGACTCCCACTCCGCCGCAACCGTGCGGTATAAATCAAGCGCTGCTCGTGCATTCTCAACCTAAGAAAAAGCGGAGACGTTGAGTAATTCTGCGACCACAGCCCGCGCAATATAACAATTCTGGTTGGATTACGAACGGACGTACGGGATGTATGTGACCATCTTGACAGCGACGACACATAAGATGCCACATAAGTGTTTGCAGGCCGATCACTTGATTGGGGGAACGCAGAGCATTTCTGAAGGGTAGATACAGCGCGACGTCGCGCGTGGCAACGGCAGGATGTGGGATACCCAATACTATACCCGATGACCATGTAATGAGCTCGGTCGCCAGAATAACCAAAGGTGCGTGCACTCTACCCGAAAGGTCATGCCATAGGCTGTGTCCAACAATTACTTTACCCTTGATGAGGTCCGCAACGTGCTGCTGGACCCGATCAAATAAGGGTGTATCGGCTACGTTGGTGGAGAATAAATATAATTTTTTTCCAGTATTAAGCCAACGGAGTACAGGATAATAGACATCGACTCACGAGCTAGTAGATGGCAGGCTTCTATTCCGGTTGTACTGGTTCGGTAATCGCTAACCTGCATGGTCGGGGCAACAAAGGTATCTAGTATCACATTGCCCCTAAAGTTGACAATAGATACGCGACTTGAAACGAAACTGGTGAGATGACAGCGCAGGAGTTGGAAGGACAGAGATACATACGCGAGCATCGCGGTGGTCCCGCCTGGTCCCACTCCTACATTGCTGCAGGAGAGCGCGATGATTTGATCATTACTAGGGATAGGGTATTTTGCTTCCATCTCGAAAATTTAACAGGTGACCCTAACTTACTCTGCGTACCAGGTAGATATATGTGCGGTGAATATACTCCGAGGAGGTTTGACACGGAGTAGACTCCAAAGGCTTTGTTCGTTCTCAGATAGATGAAGCCGATAAGCTCCAATGATCCTTCGTTCTAAATCTCAAGTGGAACGCACCATTCATTGGTCTGGACGGAGCAACATCCGTTTGGGTGGTAGGGTCATCACGTAACGAGTGCACGATCGGTTCTGTGACCGACTCGACCTTGGACAGGAACGGCGAAGAGCTAAACCAAGGTAGAATGTGTCAACGTGATGGCCGCCGATCCACCACTATACACAAAAGTGATGTAGACAAAGTTCCTGAAACTTCATACCACCTGTTAGACCGGCGGGAGAAGAGAGATGTAAACTTACAGAACCATCTGGAGATCTGACTCAGAGCCTGCCGAAGCCTCGACCAACCCTTACCACTTTCACCCACTGAGTCGTAAGGTTAAAAAGCTTCCATAATAATCCTCCAGGGGGTAATTGCCTCGAGTTCTCGATGGCTTCTAGAGATATCAAAATATTTTGATGCACTAGAGTTACGCTTCAACAGGGAGGCCTCTGCCCTGCTAGGGTTCGTCAAAATTTGCCCCTCCCAAGCTGGGGGAGAACTAGGGTGAGAGCAGTTATCGAAAGAATACGGAAACTCGTGCGAGTTACTCGGCCCATGGCCGTAAGTCAGGCTAGATGGGCTGAAGCAAGGAGATCAAGAAAATCCAGAGTTTCTGTTAACGACTCCATCACTGTAACCATCACGACGGCGATGCTTCTAAGCACAATAAATCTTACTGATGCAAAAGTCTGGAGGAAGTTCAGGTCAACTTTGGAAGAGCCTTGCAGGGAAATGTTCGGAACTTGCCGGCGCCTACTCGTATTGGCGATTGCATGGAACCGAGGAGCATCTGCAACCTCTAATTCCCCTGCCTTCGTTGCAACGTCAAAACCTGTCTCAGTCGCACTGCCAGCAATAGCGTGTATATTTTGCGGTCGCCAAGAGCGGCATTCTGACCTACACTTTTGTGAATTAGGACTCATCTTCAACGGTGTTCTCGATAGCACTTTTGATCGTGCCCGTGAGGTGCAATTCGAATCTGTCCGTTGCGCGCTGTTTATCTCCAGAACGTATCTCGTATATCATGCGAAACGGGGATGTGCCTCCCAGGCAATCGTGTATACCCACCGGGATTCTAGTGTGGCTGTCAAAAAGACGCTGGCGCTCTACGACCAGAAATGGTTCTACAGGGTTGCTTGAATCGCGGCTCACCAGAACCTTGCGACCTTGCACTTGGCTCTCCCAGTTGCTCAATACAGTAATTGAGCTTGATTTATGTAAGTTGCGGCCTTTTTTTTCGAAAAAAGCCGAGATGGGTCAAACGTCTGTTGGATCTTTGGCATTACCTTCGACAGCATCCCCCTGGATGCACAATTTTAGTTGTGATATCGGATGGAAAATTATCTCACCGTTGATCCGGAGGGCCTGGTCGAAGACCACAGGGCTGGATACAAGTACCGACCAAGGCTGTGATCTGAATAAGCGTCAGCGCTTTTCAACGACTCAGTTACACGAGGGAGTCGATACTCACAATATGTGCTACTCTGATGGCAAAATCGGGATCTGTACCCCATATCTCGCCGAGGCATCACGAGGCTCCGGTAGGATATGCATATGGTTTACACGACAAAAGTGGGTTGCGACTGCAATGGAAGAATTCCTTGTTCAGTCAGTGGTATGGCGCAACACGATTATCTGCTCCAATCGCGATCCCCCGCCCAATGAACTCGACTTGGGCCCGTCCGTGAACGTGAAATGTGCATCCAGATACGGTTTCGTTCAAAGAGTGCACACGAATGCTGCGGAAGAAAGGTGCGATCCCTGACTCGGATCAAAACCAGACAGTTATGGCGAGTGAATCAATGGACAAATGCGTTTTTGCTTACCTCGGGGTGCTGATGATAGGCGGCGGGGAAATGAGGGTGCAGCTTCACTGATCTAAGACGTGAGGGACACGGGCCGCGCTATATCCCCTAGGAGAAATGGGAGTGATCAAGATACCAGACGTAAATTGAGTCGTTGGAGGCCACGCTGCCTTACCAACACAGCAGACGTGCAATGCTAACAGAGTCCGCAAAAAATGACAGTAGGGCTTGACAAGCCCTGCACCAATATTCATTCACGTGTTTCTGATCCAAGTGAATGCAATGAGCACAAGTTCAATGAATGGTTCGGATCCTGAGTAGGATAATCGAAAAAAGGGAAGAAAACCTTGTGAGATCTGACGTCGATGTCGGCGAATCAATGAATCGTTGCCATCCCTGAATCAATTATTCCTAATTGGATCCTCTGGGGACTTGCGCTGCTAGGACGACATACAGTGATACGCTCATAATGCATAATGTCGGGAGAGGGATCAAGTGCAGCTCCCCAACGCTATGCATTACGAGGTAATATGCACTATTACCATATGCATATCTATTGAAGTTCGCATCAGTGTTTGGCTGGACGCAAAACGACGAGTGGTAAAAAATAACTTTAAGTTCTTGTCTGGCGCCTGATAGTGCAGCAGGTGGGCGTTTACAGGTTAGTACCATCCCTTACACAGTGCCCACCACAATGGGGCTGGTGAGTCTTAACTTCTTAAGAGTGTGTGACTAAGTACTCTGTGACGAGTGTGTGACTGCCGACTTACCATGAAACGCCGTGTGCAAGGGTCCGCAACAGGTTCTTTCGCTGTGCACGCAACATAGACATGTCTGACGACCATGCCTCCCCGAGGACTTTTGGCACTGGCCAACAGGAGAGACAGTGTCGGATCTGCTACGATAACGACGAGTCAAACCCTTCCTTGGGAAGGCTGTTCAAACCATGTCTCTGTGCAGGCACTATCAGCGTAAGCAGGCTCGGCCAAGCTGCCAGGCGGCTGCATTGCTAATTACGCGCGCGCACAAGTACGTTCACGTCAAATGTCTGCAGAACTGGAGATTGTCATCTCATTCTAACAACGCATTTTGGCGTTGTCCTCAATGCCATTTTCATTACCGCTTCGCTCGGACAACGGCGTATGGTTTGGGGACGAATCCAGGTAGGTGTCATCGCTCTAGTCCATCGATCGATTGCCGGCTCATGTCTATCCCCAGCCGTCGTTGGCTGCTTTTCGTCTTTTTTATTCGTCCTTTTGGTCATGTTTTCGTCATATGTCACAAGTTATTTCCTCGCCTCGATAGAGGAGCAGTCCATGTTCGGGACAACGTACTTTTTTGTTTCCCCACTTGACGTCGCACAAGATTTGGTCCGGGCAGCTATTCAAATTCTCCGTGACCTAGACATCTTGCCCCCAGAGCTCGAGGTTCCCCAGTCACTCAGGGGACACATTCCGGCCCGTCTCCCCGACCCTCCTGGTTTAGTTGGCCGTTTCATCCGCAGGTTCCTGTTGGGCCTACCCATGGTAGGGGTAGGGTCACTCATCCACATGATCCTGACCCTACCCTTCATGGGGCCACTCCAGTGGATCGCCCGGTGGAGAGGGAACAGGACCAGAAGAGGAAACGAGAGAGATCTAGCTGCTGCAGTGATCGTCGTCTTCATTGTTATTGGAGCCGCAAGGTCAGCAATGAGACTCCCTCCTCAGCGCTAAGATGGCTCATGTTGCTTTCAGAGCCTTATACAAAGTGTACGGCTATACTCGCAAGTTGGCGGAACGGTTTCTGACATGGGCTGAAGATTCAATTCTCGAAGTCAATTGAGACACGTCCATATATCTTGCGCTCCGAAATCAAGTACACGTAGATAGCTCATGGACAATGTAAGTTATATCGCATCCATTCACCAATTTCGCCGCAATTGGCGTTTGATGCCTTCGTATATGACCCTCGTCTCGGTGTTACTCGAGTCTAGCTCGGCAAGATATTGCCCGACGGCTATGTCTATCCGGCCGGCGGGCAGCTCCGCGCGTGCAGTTGATGATTGCGGTCGTTGGGCCTCTTCTAGCCAATCACTGAGCAGGATAGCGATGTCTGCAGATATCGCCTGAACACTGGCCTGATGATTGAAGGGTGGGACCTGACATACAATCTCCTCAGCAACCTACCATGCACGATGGGTTGCAAAGACTTACATGTGACTCGTACATGTCATGCAAAACATCCCATATTTCTGCGTGTGGCACCCCACATTGAACCAAAACTCGAGGAGCCCAACCTTTTGGAAGTTGTGCCCTGTTCCGCAATGAGAAAGAGATAAGTAGGGTCGCGATATATCCTGGATAATAAGCGTCTATCATGTCCCTTTGGGAGGCAAGAATAGTCGACTTACGTAGCGGAAATGCACTTTCGGAGGGATAGAAACGCTTTCCTAGTGGGACAACGCTCGCTATGATGTGATCTGCGTGCGTGCGCGCATCTGCGTCCTTTTCCAAAGCTGAACAAGGCGTTAACCGCGCAAGTTCGATGAACAAGGTTTCCCTACCGTCTTCGAACATCCGGTCCCAAATGGGTCGAACAATGTGTTCATCCCGGTGTTCCGACACGTGAAGGATCAGGAGTTTCATGACGGGCAGGTCGAAGGGTTCTGCATAATGTTGGTAAAGCTTGATGGGTTGCGGTCAGACGGGAAGAGACGGGGAAATTCAGGGGGCACACCTCGGACATGGTGAACAACCTCTTGTTTAATTGTCTGATCCTGTGACCTTCCTCGCCAGGGTTGCTCGCATGAGGAAGGAGCGCATTATACACCTCGAGCTGCACCTGAGCTACGTCAAGCTTTTCTTCAAGGTCCGTGAGGAATGCGATGGCAGTCTCATGCCTGCCACTCGCGGTGACTGGATGAGACTTGGCATTTCCAACGGCAAGCGTGAAATACTCGATCCGCGTGCTCAAGTCCAAGTCAATGCTGGGAACAATTTGCATCAATAGGATTCAGTAAAGGTCCCTGTGACGTACTCTGTAGATTCTGCCAAAATAGCAAGCACTTCGGCGGCACGTAGTGGCTGGCCATCTTTGACATAGAACTGCCACAGCAGCTGATACTTTGGAAGTGTAATAGGCTCCCGCCGAAGGTGGGCTTCAAGGTATTGGGGTCGCAACTTCACGCTTGTCAGCATTCCATAGTCCGAGGAGAGTGAAACGCGCATACAGCCAATAGCTCATCAGCCAGCCCTCTGTCAATCAACCAGTCATACAGCGTCGAGTGGAACATCTCATCATCACTGGAAAAAGCGAGCGTATACGCGTGGTTTCGGATTGTGTCAAGGTCCTCGGCGGGTGTCTGAGCACGGGAGGCTTTTTCCTCAAACGAGTCAAGAGAACGGAGGACAAGCTGATAACAGTCGGTACGTTTTTTGAAAAATTTTCCGCGATCGTCGTTAGATGGACAACCCGACAACCAATACTCGAGCCCAACGTTGTCGGGATCCACTGCTTGTGCGCAACTCAGAGGGAGTTCAATGGCGCCTGATGGTGCATGAGTTGCCGGTGGAGTGAGTGACACATGTACGCTCACGGACCTCTTGCGTAACTCAACTCTCGATATTCATCGCACACCTCACGGATCTTTTCGAATTCTAATATACGTGCCCCTTTCGTGAACAATCTAACAAATAGTTGAATGAGGAAGTGACGGGGTGTAGAGGGAGCGATTACCTCAATGACTCTCCTAACCAATTTTGTCGTTCGGCAGGATTTCGTGATTCGACTGCCTTGCGGACGTTTTCTCGAGCCTATATCAGAACTGTCAGTTGAGGCGCTAGCCATGAGGAAATTTACATGCTTTGTACAACATAACGTCATCGGTACTGCAGAAAGAGCCGCATCTTTGCTGCAAAACTTCGCTGATGGTGTCCACCTGATCACATCGTCAACATAGCTCAATGGGTATGGACGGCCAAACTTACGCTGATCTGCTGACCAATCTGCTGATCGATCACAACGTTAACCAATGCACGCGATGCATTTATTCCATTTTGAGTGGTGACCAGTTCTTCATAGGTCATCGCAGTCACCAGTTTCTGAGTCTCGGGGTCACATCTCAAACCATGTCAAGCCGGGTATATGACAACCAGAAGGGGATACTCACTGGGCTATTAGTTCACCTAATCGATAGTCACTCAACAAGAGCACAAAAGATATAGCCTCGATCGTTCTCGTGAGAAGAGCCTGAACTTGGGTCACTGAACTTTGTTCGGCCTGGAAGAACTGTCAGAATGTCGTGCTGAAACCGAGAAATCAAGATGAACCTTCCATGCTTCTTGCTCATGACCCACCGTGTTGCGTGATGCAGCAGGATCACCCGGTGTAGAGTGGAAAAGGTGAGGGTTCTTGTCCAAGAACTCCTTGAGGGCATACAAGTTCTTTTGAACGGTAACCAGCAAGTTATCATCCACATTCAACTCTTGAAGACCGAAAGCACTGCACAGCGAACACGAATGGGTACGTGATGGAGGAGAACGGAATCGAAATACACACCCGGGCTTGGTTATCTTGTCCTTCCAAAGCGGCCGGATGAGGCGGGCAAAGTACATGGCAAATCCTTCTCTGCGACCGCTGAATATGGCACTTCCCGAGCTTTCGCCTTAAGTGGGAGCTGGTTACGCGCCTAGGAGGAAAGCGAGAGAGGAACTTACTCGTGCCATATGTCACTCTTTCCGTCCAGATCGGACGTTCGCCAAAGTCATAAAACGCCTGCTTTGCAATGTTTGCGACATCAGGACTCACAGTGCACAGTGTGCCAGGCATAGAATGATCGCCAGTGTCTAAAAACGTGTTTCCACAGGCAAGTCCGAGAAGCATGGCACATGTTTGGTCTCTTCCAAAGCTACGGTGTGGGAGGTCAGTGTGATCTGTCAAGGTCAGTGGATGAGCACTTGCCTGTCCCTAAACTCGATGATTGGCTGAACAGCGCCTTCAGACTGCGCTTCCTCGATGACGGCTCTTAGATAATCCAATGCTCTTCGCTTCACGAGAAACGTGAGCCCGACATTGGTGAGAATCATGAACTGTCGAGGTGGCTCCGAAAACTGCAACGCCAATTCGTTGATGACGGCGGGCGATGGTGCAGTGGAGGGTGGCAACGATGATCGTGGCACGCTGGCCATTGCCCAGGTTCGTCCCGGGATTGCCAACAGGGTGGCATACTCTGTCAGTGGTGGGCGCTGGTTCCCACTCGTTGCGTACGAGGAGGCTGCATATGTGGTTGGCTGGGATGTTGCGACGTACTGCTGAGCGGATGTGGACACCTGGCCAAGGGTGCCTATGCGGGTCAGGTCAGGGGACGTACAGAGCAAAAAGTCAGTGCCATCGGTATCGCCTGGCTGGGCTGAAATGGTGAGACCATCCTGGTAGCAAGAGTTTTCCAGCCCAGATACGATGAACGGGCGGGATGGCGGAGGTGGTGGGGCAACGCGAGCAGCGCTGTAAGATGGGGCGCGGTTTGATGGGCGAGCCAATTCGTCGGGGTGGAAGAGGTTTTGGGGAGGGAGGCGTACATGTATAAGTTGGAGAGGGCGTAGAGCTCCGGGTGGATTTGTAGATGGGGCGTACGAAAAGCTGAGGGAGGCTGGGGAGAAATAGAGACGGACACCATTCATGGTGATGGCTACGAGCTGGACGCCGACACGAGATTCAGCGGGGTCAATAACATGCAATGCGACGATCTGGAAGTTAGACGGGTTTATTGCCGGGGAGGCGGGGGCTTTTTCTTGAGCAGACTTGTACAGGTTGGCGAGGGTCTGGACGTGTTGAACCGCTTTTTCTGAGGCGAGATGGTAGAGAGAAATGACGTTTTTGGCGGAAAGAGTGTACAAGCAATTGCGCTTGTGGTCGGAGACGACGGAGACGATGCGGTCTAGAAGCAAGATGAAGGTGAGAGGAGGAGACGGCATCGAGGGAGGACCGACCATCAGGTTTTGGGGAAGAGAAGCGGGGGAAGAGGCTCTGAACCGCGCCGACGGAGTGGTTGATGAGGTGAACTCTCTTTCCAAACCAGGACTCCGATTGCTGATAATGCAGCTCGTAGAGACAGCCGTCCTGAGAGCCAGCCATGAAGATGCGACCCTGAGGGGTACCGACGACGGAAGTCATTTCTACGTCTGTTGAGACGGACATGTCTGTGGCATACATCTTGATGTCTTTACGGTTGGTTTGAGGGAGAGGCGAAGTTGAGAGGCCGATGAGGATAACGGAGACGGGTGTACACAAGACCATGAGGGAGGATATTTCGTCGACGAACACGGCGGGCTTTGGAGTTACGACGGCGACATTAGTGATTACGTCCGGTTGGTCTACAAAGGAGGTGATGTCCTGGCTGTGGGGAGGTGAGGAAGGGGAAGGGAGGCAAGGGAGAGACGGACCCATGTATATAGTCCCAGAGAAAAAGCTTGTGGTCGATGGAGATCCACACGCGCTCTATCTCTGGGATGAGGCCCATGTGGGATGTGACGCTGGTGGCTGATGGAGGGATGAGCGGGGAGGGGAGAGGGAGTGAAGGGACGCACTGTTGTAGTACTGAAAGAGGGCATCGGGTATGCCGACGAGCCTGCGCTTCTGGAAGGGGACGCGATAGTCATCGGGAAAGACGCTGTAGGACGCGGAGGAAGGAGGACCTGTGGCTGGAAGGGGGTGAGCGGGGGTGCGGAAGGAGGAGGAGAACACGGACGGGGGAGGAGGTCAGCGAGGTCGGGGATGGACTGGACGTCTTTGAGGAAGTGGTCGTGGAGGACGCGTGTGGCGGCGTGGAGGGCGTGGAGGTCGACGAGGGGCGGGGAGGGGCGTGTTTGTGTCATCGTCGGGGCGGACGTTGGGGGCGACTTTGCGACTTTTCTGCAACGACGCGTGCAACCTCCCACGACCCGATTTGGCAAGTATGTACCGTATGTACCATATGACGCGCCCGCGGGACCGGACGTATATATACTCGTCCCTCCACACGGTGTACCATCACCTCTCTTTCACTCCCCCATCTACTCCAGTGCTGGCACTATGACCCTCGCTTGGTTCCGCAGGGAATTCATCGCCCCACGACGTCTCTTATTTAATGTATTATTCTACGGCGCTCAGCTCGCCTTCTTTGCGATCGGCTGGTATCTCCAGGTCCCTTGTCCCTCCCTCTCCCCCCTCCCACGCTTACCCCTCCCCTAGGCAATAAACCAGAAGCTATCCGCCCTCAACGGCCTTAAATGGTCCGTTTGGACCTCCAGGGGTGCTGGCCTCACCCTCGCCTTTGATGCCGCCCTCCTTCTCGTCCCCATGTTGCGCAACGTCATCACCGTCGTCCGCCCAAAGCTAGTCTGGCTCTTCCCCGCAGACGAAAACATCTGGTTCCACCGCCAGGTCGCCTACTCCATGGCATTCTGGTCCGTGGTACACGCAACCGCCCACTATGTCAACTTCTTCAACATCGAGCTCACCCGTAAGTCCTCCCCACTCTCCCGCCCCCCCAACTCACCCCCAGGCAGAGGTTCGCACAGAGACTGCCCTCGACATCCACTATACCCAGGCTGGCGGCATCACTGGCCACTTCATGCTCCTTATCATGGTCCTCATGTACTCAACCGCTCACCGCAAAATTCGTCACCAGTGCTTCGAGGCCTTTTGGTACACTCACCACCTCGCCTTCTTCTTCTTCATCGGTCTCTACTCACACGCTACCGGTTGCTTCGTCCGCGATTCCGTCGATCCAGACTACATTTCATCCTTTCCTTTTTACTCTACTGAACACTGTCTTGGCTACGAGAGTTGGAGGTTCACCATCTGGCCTGGGATCGCTTACTTTGCAGAGCGCATCTACCGTGAATATCGTGCAAGGAGAGCGACCAGGCTTTCAAAGGTCCTCGTTCACCCGAGTGGCGCTATGGAGCTCCGCATCCTAAAACCAAGCTTCAAGTACACAGCCGGCCAGTGGCTCTTTATCCAAGTCCCTGAGGTTTCCCGCTTCCAGTGGCATCCCGTACGTATCCCCTTCCCACCTTTCTACCCAACAATCTTCTCATCTCCTTGCAGTTCACCATTACGTCCGCTCCCGAAGACCCATATGTCTCCGTACACATCCGCCAGGTCGGTGACTGGACCCATGCTCTTGGCGAACGTCTCGGATGCGGGCCCTCGGTCGTGGCCGCAATGACAAAGGCCGCCATGAAGGGTGTCGAAAAGGACGAAGCTCAGTGCGGCGGAACCCGCGGTGACTTTATCGAGCTCGACCCGTCTTCCTTTACTCGTCCTCTCCCTCAAGTTCGCATCGATGGCCCCTATGGTGCCCCTGCAGAGGACGTCTTTGATAACGAGGTTGCCATCCTTATCGGTGCCGGCATCGGTGTGTCCCCATTCACTCCCTCCACCACTCCCTAACTCACCCAAACCCCCTCCGTAGGCGTAACTCCCTTCGCGTCCATTCTGAAACACATTTGGTACCGTCAAAAGAAGGGGAACCTCGGCTCTCTCCGTCGCGTTGAGTTCTTTTGGGTTTGTCGTGACGCGCCATCCTTTGGCTGGTTCCAATCCCTTCTCCAAGACGTTGAAGCCGCTCAATTCGACCGTGAGTATCGTCACTCAACTCGATATGATCCTTGTCCATCCCCCCCTCCTAGCTAACTTCCTCCGCATCAATATCTACTTGACTCAGAAGATCGACGAAAACATGCTTTGGAACATTGCAGTCAACGACGCTGGTGCCGAGTATGATCCTCTGACATTGCTCCGCACCCGCACCATGTTTGGTCGGCCCGAATGGAAGAGCATTTACCGTCGGATCCGGGAAGCAATTGAAATTGGTCAGTACCTGCCCGGTGGCACAGGCCAGCTCAAGACCAGAGTTGGCGTAAGTTCCCGTTCCACATCTCGTTCGAAGAGATTCTTAATATCATAACAGACATACTTTTGCGGGCCCGGAGTGCTGGCCAAGGCCATTAAGGAGGCGACGTTGCAACACACCAGCAATAACGTCGAGTTTACATTTGCTAAGGTTTGACCGTTGTTCGATAATTCCGTCGTTCATGGTTTGACTGTGCAATCCAGGAACACTTTTGAAGCGGCCCGCGGTTGCACAGGATGTTCATCATCCCCATGGTTCTGATGGATGAGATTGCAATCTGGCGACTTTGCCTTCTAACTTGGCACCATGTTTGGTTACCGCTGGTCGCCTGTAAATGTAATCACATCGTGTTGCTAATACCTTTGTAACCGTTGTGCGGTCAAGAATTCATTCCCGTGCACAGAAATTGAATATGATATTAGGGATATGGGAGAAAACAACATCAAGACAAAAATAGCGACGGCAACTCAGTTTTCAGTCTCACTGTCCTCAACGACGATTGGGTTCCCATACGTGCCGGAGGGAATATGTATATTATCCGACTGGGGGGGTGGCGAGAGACCCGATCGCCTAAAGAACTCAAAGCCGGCCTGCGGAACGACGGGGGTCACACGACCAGGCGGCGTAGCGATGAGAGACGTGACAGGTGGCGAAGGAGACTCCGGAGATGGGCGTGATAATGCCACTGATGCTGTGGAACCTTGCTGCGGGGGCCAATGCGAAATGGTGCGTTGGTGGGAAAATTGATCGGAATGAGGGGTGGTATCAGATTGCGACTGGAAACAGGTGACAAGCATACAGTTCAGGGAACACGAGAACGGTGGTTTACACAGCCGACGCCATGGAAATTTACCCACCGGAGAAAGGCAGTTCTGGGATAAGGCAAGTGGCTTGAAGCCGGGCTGGGAAGCTTGCGTTGCATGTGATGGTACCACTTCCCCACCATCAGATTCGCCGTCCATGGTAAGATCAATCACCGGAGATGGTCCCTGAGGTTCAGGCGCAGGAAGCTCGCAGCTATGAAGGCGCATCTTGAGGGGAACTTTCGATTTCTTGGTCGGCCAGCACAGCTTAACCTTGCCCTTTGATTTCATCCGGCTGATGACACGCTGCGCCACTGACCATCGCAGTCAGAGAGAGCAAAGTGGCAAAGTACAGCAATGCATTACTCAGCGTACTCCGCGGCGAATTACGCCGGCTAGACAGCCGGATTTTCTTGAGTAGCGGGGTGCTCGCAGGGCCAAGCGGGCCTCGATGCCGCTTGGTTGACAGAAAGGGGATGTTGCGGTCTGAGGTCGTAAGGCTGACCAAGTGGATCAGCATGGAGACCTGATCAAGATAACGAACATGATTAACCATTTATCATACGATTCCCGAGCGGCAGCAATCAAGGGCGCATACTGTTCCTGAACCCATCCGCAGACATCCGCAAGACCACGTTCCAAGTAGAGTGCTGCTACAATTACCTCGAACGAGTCTGCTACGGCTTTCGTACTGTGAGACTGCGATGGGAGCTTGTATGCGCCCGCCTTGACCATGAGGTGAGTGAATGTTGCGTTGGCATTTACAGCTGAGCGTATATTCTAAAGTGTGAATGAAATTTGTGGCTCCAGCTGTGCTGAGATCATAACTCACAGTGTACAAGCCAGGCGCAGCATCCGGGAAGAGGCGGTAAAGGTATAACGCTACAGAGAGGTGCATGACGGCGTCACCGACGAATTCCAATCGCTGTTTCTCGTCCGCGCTGGATGAAACAATAGATTCCCAATCTTTCAGGTTGGGTAACGAGAATGAATAGTTTGGGTCATTGATGGTCGCAACAATCGCATTCTGAAGAGTACCGTGGATGCTCGACCCTTTCCTGAGTTTGACCATGATCTTGGCTGATGTAGAAGATGCTGATCCACAATGAAAGGATTCGTAAGTGACGATGATGGACTTGCAGCGCAACGTAACCCTGTGAGGTGGCCAATTCCCATAAATTAAAACTGCCACCGAGAGGGGCTCGGATGGTCCCGATCAGGTAACTAACGAAGGCAAGAGTTGCCAGTGAAGTTGTCCTTTCAAGTTGGTTCCACCACCGACTGCGCTACCTGAACAATGAAGGGTTCGAGTCGACACAATAACGGGTCTCAAATTCACGAACGGTCCAGAATGTTCATGTTGGGTTACGGTTTGACTACATTTGAACGCCCTGACGCTTCTCGTCTCATTCTTAATGGATCAAGGTTCTGGCCGACGCCTCTGCTGAACTTCGTTCCGTCAATAATTGTCCTCGTTGGATGATTCAATTGTTATACGCCCAGGTTAATACGGTGAAGGATCATCATGAAGGAACAAGATTTCGCGAGGAAGTTCAGCAAGTGCAGGTAGTAATGTAGATTTACTTCCAGGGTTGGATACCTGTCGATCCCCGATAGCGCACAGGAAGGCATAATTCCCCAGTTATCTTCTCAAGTTCACGCAGAACCTATAGCTATAGTATAAAGCTTTGTTTTCTTTGCAGATTGCGGAGAAAATTCCGAGGGTTGCAGATTATTCGAATTGTACCACTGTTAGATGTTCGCTGAGCGTACCTAAAATTTGTTTGACAAGCGACTCCATCGAGCGCCTTGATAATATTCCAATCAACACGGCGGGAAGTTCTGACGTAGAATGCAGACGGACGTGTGTTGTAGGAATTTTCTGTTAGATTAGGCAAACCATTAAGGCAGCTGATATTATCGACAAACAACCAGTCTGGACAAACCTTCAGATCCGCACTTGACTGACGCGACCTTGGAACCATGTCGGCTGCTACACCAGCCCCATCATCATCGGGTGGTGTT
>JBBPND010000241.1:0-16603 GCA_038090655.1 Gastroboletus turbinatus
CTTCCGAGTCAACTGTGCCCAGTACATCTGCCCGATCTGCAACACCGCCGCCCCTGGTCATACCCAGGCTTACTGCCCTCGTCGCCGATGCACTCTCTGCGGCGAGATCGGGCACACCATCTCCACCTGTACCCACGGCAACGACGATTGGCTCTATGACCCAGAGCTCGACCTCACCAACTACAAGGTCAACGAGGGAGATAAATCTAGTTGAGTCGGTGTCTCAACTATACGAAGGGGGTAATGTTACGGTTTTCCTATCGTCGGACCCCTTTTCCTTTGTTCCTTCATCTTATGGAGCCCCTGATGCCTTCCGGGTGCTTGCCACAATAGAGGCAAACACTAGCTCAATTTACATAGATGACTTCCTACTCGAGTTATAACTTCTTTTCGTCTATTTCTTTCTTTCTTGTCATTTTCCTGCAAACAGCGCGACTTTCCCACGCCACTGTTCGCATAGGGGGTTCGACTGTTCGTTTCTTCCCACGCTTCATTTGAAGCATTGTATAACCAATTCCTTTCGGACGACTTCCATTTCTAGATGACATACTACGTCATCTCTATCCCCTCGACCCAGGGGTGACTCACATTGACTAGGTAGACCCTAGGACCTGCTATGACATAGTAGGTCTGTGCTCACTTCACCCTACTATAAATACCTGTCACCTTGTACTATAGTCGGTAGCTAGTTCTACGCAATCTAAGTGTAGTTTCTAGTTTCCACGAGTCCCTCGAGCTCCCTGTGTGCGCACTAGGGATAGATTGGATAGTGAGACCACCTGAGTGTCTGTAGGCTACACTTGAAGCCTACACTCGACTAGTACTATGCTACCAGCGTAACACCATGTGCCCATGGACAGACCATGTCCCATAGTTCCAGTGACATTCTTTGTCCATAATCCAGTGAGTGCACACTTCTTTGCTGTTGTATTTGACTATGGGGCTCACACTGCATATATTTGTAAGATTTAGAGCGAGAGGAGGAGCAGAGCGCGACAGCTATACGAGATAAGCTCAGTCGTTTGCGGGATAATGGACTAAGGTATGTATTCACCTATATGAGATAAGCTATGTACGAAGTAAGTAATGATTGGTAGTAATGAATGTTAGTAGCTCACCTCAGTCGTTTGCGGGATAATGGACTGAGGATGAGCACTGTCGTGCGGCAGTCTATATACTTCGTAGGTATAAATACTGTGACGAAAGGGGTAATAGGTAGAATGAAGGGTCGTCAACACGACGCACAATGAGTAGCGTCGCATAGTACAGCGAGTCGCTCGGGCTATGTCTATCGCGTATCTGTGGAATGGAGAGCATATGGTAAGGAAAAGTAAAATGTATCGTACGGAATCGACTGCGCGCACGCTTGCGCATTTCAAAAATATGTTGGGAAGAAAGATCAGCAGTGGAAATCTTCAATATGATGCTGACTGGAGGGCTTGGAGAGGACCAGAATGTTGGAGGATCATAGCAGACCTTCATTTCTGGGATGCTGGAGATGCTGAAGATGTCATGGTGATTACCAGGGACTGGCCACAAAATGGCTATGACTGTGGTCCCATAGCTTGTACACTGATTCAAAAGTGCATAGAAGAAGGTCTTGAAGAGATATGGAGAGCCTTGTCGACCTCCCTATTCGCTCATCCACCTATTCCCTGTGGCCACATCCTACATCTGAATATGCTGGGTGCAATCTGGCAACAGTGCATGAACAGCTTCCATGATTATATACACTTCATGGTCCAACCACACCCTGATTGGGACTACATGGAGCTAGATGATGAAGCTCTCCAACAGATGCAATCTGGTGGAAACCGAGAGTGGGATGATTGGCTGCTACACTCCCTCACTTTGGCCAGCAATTCCTGTCAGGATTGCCGAGCTTTCATTTCTCAGGCATCTTCCATCCAGAGGAGTAGTAAGTAGGAGGATGTACACAGTGAGCCAGATGTCCAGGAGGATGAAGACCAACAGGTACCTCAGAATGCTCCACAAGAGGTCAAGGCCTTGTTTGCCTTGATCAATGGACACAAGATACTTTGTGATGCTGGTCTATATTGATCGCTTCGCCCCTCACATGCTGTTGGTGTTCATGCCAGGGCCAAGGAAAGCAATGAAGACATTCATCAGCATGAGGGACAACTCTCCAACGCAGCCAGTGTTACAATCGGTAACAATGCCACATGCACACAACAGACTTAGTCGTTTGCTTTCTCTTTTTATGATCACGTGACCAGATCACGTGACCCCTTTATTTCCATTCAACTGTGCAGGCTAGACCGTCAGTCACAGGATATTCACTGCACTTGTGCAACGGACCATATATAGCTATATTCGTTCCTACGTTCATCTCTGTGCTGTGCACGCTTCTCTTCATTTCCGTCACATGCTCCAGCAGCATGTTACGCTTCTCTTCCATTATGCCTCATGCATCACCACACGTTATTAATCTCTGTTACCTCATGTTATGCCCTACACCCTACATTGGTAGATCTGATACCAACATGTACAAACAGTAGTTTGCTATATAAACCCCAAGGCTAGTACTGGCATCCCCAGTCTAGTTCTCTTGGGTTTTCTCCTCTCAAGTCGGACTCAGTAGTTCCCTCCCTTCCTTTCAGTTGACACTCTACGTGATAACCTGAAGTCGATTCATTGACTTGTTTGGGTTGTTTCAGCCAGGGCCTCATGCAGGCAAGTCACAGATTGGAGATTAGGAACACTTCCATGCTTTCCCAGGATTTCTCAGCCTATTTCCCCCAGTGCCTATAAAGGGCAGCAGTTTCTTCCACATGACCATCTCTATGATGACTATGACAATGGTCCCATGTTGGAAATGCTTCAGCAGCCTGAGGTGTATTCCATCCTAATGCATCTATCTCAACACATGACTCAGGCTCCTGCTTGGATCATGTGGAGGGATCATGGTTATCGCATCCTCACAGACTCCTTCCAGATGTTTTATCTGGCTATGCCCATTCGAATCATGGATCATGTCATGACTATAGGAAAGATGGATCACTTTAATGAGAGAGGTCAGGTGAGCATGATACCCTGAATAATATTTGAGTTCACAGATGGAGCTCATGTTTTTTTTGAGGATGATGATGCAGACATATGCGAAGTCATGAGTGCAAGGGAGATGCTGGACTATTGCATCACAGACTCTGCACCCTTCCAAGTCAGGAAGTCAGCTCTCCATCCAGGAAGGACTCACAATAATAATTTGCCTTTTGGAACATGCAGGGCTACATAAGGATCTATCATTGATTGCTGGAGGAATGAACCACAGAGAGCTTCTATCTGACAGATTGCCTGGAGATGATCTTCACACATCTGCAATGTATTTCTGTCAGCTAGAAGATGACAAAGGAGAGCAAGGGTTATGTGTGGAGAATAGAGCAGGGATCCTTTGTGTTCCATATGAACTCGATATTCTACAAGATTGAGAAGCAAAGAGTCCAAGGAAAGCAGAAGGCCTCGTGGAGGGCAGACTATTCACCATCAAATAAAGTTCAGGAAGGTGTTTGAAGAGGATCTGTGGCAGTCTAGTGGTTTTGATGGTTTGATGAGCAAGAAGAATGCAACAGACCATCAGAAGAGGCGTGCATGTCTCCAACACCTTAGTATGGCCACCAAGAACAAGAAGAAGCCTCCACAGTGAGGGCAGCTGAAGGAGCATCAAGTGGCTGGTGCTAAGGATGAAGAGGACAGGTTTGACTCCACTTTGTGTTAGCAACCCAAAATCCAATAAGGACTTCAGTCACTTCACACAAGGCTTGCTTAAATGAGCAATAGAGAACAAGGATGTTGGGAAATTCCAACAAGAACTTGACTGAGTTCTTGTGGTATGAATTCAAGGTATATATACTGACTAGAGTGTTTACATTTATTATGGCTTGGTCCATGCAAGCTGCTTAGGGCAGGCTCTTAGGGTAAAGGGTTGTGATGTCATAATGACATCATAAGGTATGTAGATTGTTCTAGAAGAGTCTAGACAATGGAGATTAAATAAACAAGGTGAACACATGTAATGAGTCTAGCCCACATTCACACGGTCACGTGCAGTCACATGATTGGAAAAGAAAAGAAGTCACATGATATGTCATGTGATTAAACACGTGTAAGGTCACATGATGTGAAGAACTAAGGTAAACCCTAGGTTAGGGTTAGGGTTTGTAACAATAAATGTAAGGCATTGCTTTTCCCTTCTCTCCAAGCCAAAGAGCACATTGTGTATGTTTATAAACTTCATACAAAACTCACAAGCATGGCAGGAGTGAGTGGTGAAGCAGGGCTGAGCAGTGTCCTCTAGACTATGCCATTTAATAATGTATCACAACTGTTGTTTTTTGTACCATTTGTTTGATGTATGCCACTGTAGTGCAATCAGATTCAGATTCATTGAACCATTGAGACATGTGTGATTGCGAGGACAGTTTGAAAACTACAACAATGCTATGAGAATACATCAGTCCGAGTCTTCTAAAACATCACTCTCAGACTCATCATCCAAGTCACAACGATGTTACAATCGGTAACAATGCCACATGTTAATGCATGTAGTCATTTTCTTATTCTCTTTCTGATCATGTGACCCTTTATTTTCCTTCTAACATGCAAGCTAGTTTAGAGGAGTGGTAAATGACATCATATCACGTGACTCAATATGGAGGGGGCATTGGTCATAGCCCGCGAACAAATCCATCATGCCATAAACGGCATATCCAGCGAATGATTCTGCGAAATGTTCGATGAATGGGGGAACGGAAGCATTGTGGATGGTGACTGCATTGAGAGGTTGGAGGTTGTGGACGAGGCAGAGGGACTTTCCATCTTGCTTGAGAACGCAAAACCAGCGTGATCGGTAGGATGCTGCGGAGGGCTCGTACACTCCAGAGGCAATGTGGTCCTTGATAATTTGGATGGCTTCTTTCTGAATGGATGGCGGAATAGGAATGTTCCATAGTACCCACAGAGTATGGGATATGGTCGGGATCTTCACTGGAGGGAAGTATTGCTCGTCAAGACGACCATGCTCCATGGGAACTCAAGCAAAGGCCATCTCGTGAACTCAACCGAGCCATTGGACAAGCTTAAGTTCTTCTGGCCAAAGCCATTTCCCAGTATCTAAGTCCAACACATCGGAGCATTCCTGCGTATAGCAAACACCTGGGGTGAAGTCAGGGGGGTGGGTAGGTAATGGAATGAGTCCTGCTAATGGTTCATCAGGAAGTCGTCGGAGTACATGGAACTCTTCCTTCAGAGGAGCGGAGACCACACGAACTTTCTTCACCACCGGCTTGTAAGCAGTGTGTGATGGGTTACATCAAAAGAATAGATGGAGCAGAGAACGGAAACAATGTCTGGGGTAGGAATGGACTGGGTCGAAGAAATGTAATTGTAGTTGGAAGAAGAGAATCCGGAGTGGTGGTAGACTGTGCATTTGCCAGTCGGAAGTGGCCACAGAACTCTGATCGATGCGACAGGAAGTGCAGGCGAAGAAACTGAAGATCAGAGCATTAAGGAGGAAACAGAAAAAATAGGCTTTGGAGCAGAGTCTGCGGAATGGTGTATGGAATCTCCCCGACCGTTAGGCAGATCATAGAATTCTAAAAACCCATCTCTACTATACTTTGGTGACTTGTGCATTGGAGTCCCTTGCAACAATGGGGGCAACCTTCGCTCCAAGATCGAGTAGGTAGTTTATACTCCTTCCTGCTATTAGGATCCTGTAAAGTGATCATCTGGCTTCCGTCAGGAAAGTCATTAGTCATTGCGCTTAAGAGACAGTGAAAGGGTTGTCCAAGTAGGAGGTCAAAGTTAGCCTTTGCGAGGACCTATACTTGGAGGCAAACTTCGCCTTGCCAGAAGTTTAACAGAAGATTCTCGAGTATGCCTAGAGTGAAGTCAGTATTTGTATTAGCGGAGGACATAGTCATCAGGTGGTCTGTTCAAATAGGAAGACCAAGTTCTTCCCAAATCTGCTTCGACATTGTGATGATCTCCGATCCAGAATCTAGGATGCCAATGATCATGCGGTCAGAGCCAGAGACTCTGGCTTCCAAACATCGCAAGGGAAGGTTGTGGTGAGCAACAATGACACCATCATCGTTCCAGAGCATGTGATCTCCGTATTCTTGTTCAATTCAATGGGGGTCTCACCCTGTTAGCTCGTTAACATGGACAATGTTTGAGGAAGTTACCTGCTTCATTGTTGTCAGATCATGGAACTGCTTCCGGAATTCCGGTGCAACGGTGAACAGGTCTTTTACTGGGACTTCGATGCTCGTTTCCAGGATGTGGTCGAGGATTTGTTTCGGAGTGCTGTCATCTTCTAGCTGGAACGATTACCTATATTGATTTGAGGGTTGAGAAGAAGGTAGAGGGTTAATGTTAGTGGTTCCAGAAGAAGGTAACAAAGAGGACTTTGGTCCGGATTCCGGGGCTTTACTAGTCTGTAGTGGGGTCGCCGGTCTTGAGGATGTAGCTGCAGCTGGATCTGTTGATTGCTGAAGTTCCGGGGATATGATTTCCTCAGTGACCAGAGTAGCTTGAGGAACTTGTGTAGATGGACACATTGGTGGTATGGCAACTCTGTTGAATTGTACACACTTTCCTCGTTGTCCTTCCTTCAATGCCCTTTCGGCTTGGAAACTAGACCAGGCATTGGCGATATAAGGCTGAAACTCAGGGTCAGTAACATTCAGAGAATTGGATACTTTGCTGGTTGCTAATGGGGACGAATAGAAGGGGAAAGGTTCGATGTTGATGATGGCGTCCATTTCCAGTACTGTGAGAGAGAATATGCCTGTGGTCATGTGAGGAGGAGTATCCCTCATGAGACCGGACGGTGTCGGTGCAGCAGTAGCAGCAGCGTGCTCCGCTAGAACCTGGTCAATGCATTCTTGGATGCAGGTAGTGCCAGGAATTCAACGGATCCAGGCGCCGTCTACCATATACATGCATCTGTCAGTTCCGCGAATGATTTTACCTGCCTGGAGGTAAGCTTCTCCATGGCTACAGTTCTGGTTGTAGTGACCAAAGCCTCCGCAGAAGGCACAGTTGTTGTTCATGTTTTGTCGAGGGGCTTGTTGTCTGGTGAGAGTGAATTCCGGTTTTATCAGAACATGAGGCATGGTGGTCTGACGCATCTGTGGAGTGGGCTGAGTGGGGGCGATGTTCATAGACAGCAGGACGGAACGGAAGGCTGATCCTGTTAAGAGGAATTTGGCTGCTTCGATGGCGTTGGCAATTGGGTAAGGATCGTCAGGGTGTAAGTCTGGTTTCACAATAGACAAACGATGATGGATCCAGTCTTCCACTTCTTTCGGAAACCCACTAAGAAACAAGGTGTCCCTTTCGGTGTCAGAGAGCTTCTGAGTGGAGATGAGGAGGGAGGCGATCTTAATGAACTTGCAACGGTACTCTCCGAGGTCTTCTTGGTTGCGCATGGGTTTCAAGTGGTAATCCTGTACGAGATATTGCAGATCAGCATGGCAGTAGCATTTATCACCTTCGCATCCAGGGTATAGATCTTTGACGGCTTTCATGAAGTCACCCCAATCTGCAGGGTTAGCTGTAGCCTCAGGTAATGTTTTCCATACTTCCACTTCCCCAAGGTCCACATATCGGAGAGCAGCCTTGATTTTCTCAGCTTCAGTGAGTGTGGCAGATGTTCTGAGGAATTCAATATCTTCAAGGTAACATGGTAGCTGTGCTGAGGACTTTCCGTCAAACTTGGGAGCATTCTGAGTACCACGTAAAGGCATCTGGATAGGGTTGGCCATAAGTCTTGGAGGGATGGGTATGGGATTTGCAATGTGAGGTGCCGGTAAAGGGAATCGAGGATTTCTTCGCGGCCTTGGAGCGTTAGGTTGTATAGTAACAGGGATCTGAAGGGTTGGCTGTCTGGAAACCAGAGATGAAACACGTGGTTGTATAATGATAGGAAGCAGGATAACTGCTGTCACTTCAGTTGACGGATCAAATAAGAATGACAGGGATGGAGTTGAAAGGTGAGTCAGAAGAAGGGTTGGATAGCGAAGGCGGTGACGGAACTGAAGTCAAGGAAGACAAGGATCGATGGCAATATAAAGAATTGGAACTTGTTGGTCGTGGAGAGGAATGCAGAAAGACACCAGGGATGGAGGGCGACGCAAAGGTTGAGTAATCTGGAGCTTGGTAGTAATCTGGAGCTTGGTAGTAATCCGGAGCTTGGTAGTAATCCGGAGCTTGGTAGTAATCCGGAGCTTGGTAATGTGTCCTGTCAAGGGTAATGCGTTAGGCGGATCGACAGGTAATGTATGATTGGAAATGTCGGATTGGAAATTTGGTGTCAGTTCTGCTCTGCTGGTTCGGGTGGGGCTACTTGTCAGAGATAGTGCTGGTCCGGTTGACGGAGTAGTTGGCATCGTTGTGGTGGAGTCAGATGTGTCAGAAAGGACAGGCGAGAAAAAGCGAGAATCTTTGGAAAGGTGAAGTTCTCTGAATTGCGCAAGGATCTCTTCAAACTCTGCACGTTCTGTACGTTGAGGAGTCAGTCGAAGGGTCCTTCTAGACAACTCTTCTGAATCCCTTGCAGTTGGCTCCAGTTGTAAAACAGCTAAATGGCCTGGAGGAGGAAAGTCCAGTCTGGTCAGTAGCAAGTGAAGGGTACAATAAGTTCGTCCCTAAAGGGATTCGTCAAAGAGCTTTTGTGTCTAAGGGAGCGAAGGATAAAGCAATGACTCACCCTCCAAGAAAAGATATTTCCGGATGGTTTCTAGAAGAATCGGAAGTTCTGGACAGTTGGAACAAACAGCGGAAAGGCAGGCAACGTAGACGGCAGGATGTGGGGGAGACTTTCAGACAACGGCGACAGATGTGAAAACGGAGGATTGAAAGATGGATTACTAATCCTAAGTACAGACTACTTATACTTCCGGACATTTCCGGAGTAATGGGGAAAATGTATGTAAGGTGGAATGACTAAATGGTCAAAAAGGGAGGTAAGAAGCATAAGGTATGAACTGCTAAAATGTCTGACAACACTCTCCATAAGGAATTGAAGTGATAGGAAGTGTCTGAATCCATTTTAATCAGACCAGAATACCCACGGAGGTTCCTAAATGTGAGCAGAAGTGCAGAAGTGCGAACGTGAAGAGCGGAAGAAAGGCAGAAGGCACGAAGAGATGGTGTACAATGAGGGAAGGGTTGGGAAGTGGTCGTAGCATGTCTGTGAATATAGGGAATATATGTTCCCTACAGTGAGACAAGACAGTTACGCAAATTTACGGAAAGGTGGCTGGGCCCCTATAACATTATCGAGATGGTAGGACTGAACACGGTTAAACTAAAACTACCAAACTCTATGAAAATCCATGATGTAGTAAACATCAGCCAAGTCAAACCTTACAAGGAGCGACTACCCGGACAGATTACGTACAAGCCTGGTGCTGTTACTGTCATGGATGAAGGCGATGCCAAATACGAAGTAGATTATTTATGCAACTCACATCTAAAGGGGCATAAATTGGAATTTTTAGTCCATTAGAAGGGCTACTCAAATGAGGACCGTACATGGGAACTCGAAGGAAACCTTTCAAATGCGAAGGATGTAATACAGGACTTTTACAAATCCATACCAAGCGCACCCTGCAGATTACGGATGGTGAACGCGTCATTCCAAACTTTATTTAATCCTTATGAAAACCTCACGGACTACCCTGCACCATGGAATCGCCTGGAAGTCGATCCATAGAGGGGGGGTAATGTTATGAATCTAACCCTAACCTAAGGGTTTAGCTAAACCTTATCTTCTTCACATCATGTGACCCTTACACATAACTAATTACATAATGTATCACATGACTTCTTTTCTTTTCTAAATCACGTGACTGCATGTGACTGTGTGAATGTGGCCTACACCCCATTTATTTAATCTCCGCTGTCTAGACCCTTCTAGAACAATCTACGATACTTATAATGTCATCATGACATCACACCCTTTACCCTAAGAGCCTGCCCTAAGCAGCTTGCATGGACCATCTCTATAATAAGTACAAACAATGTAGTCAGTATATACTATGAATTGATACTACAAGAACTCAGTCAAGTTCTTGTTGGAATTCCCCAATGTCTCTTGTTCTCTACTTTTACTCTAAGCAAGCCTTGTGTGAAGTGACTGAAGTCTGTACAGATTTTGGGTTGCTAACATAAGAACTTGACTATATCATCTTTCCTCACTTCACTCTTCTCATAAACTGCATCATACACATATGCGGCCCCCAGCGTTAAGGGAACATAGCCAGACTCCAGGCTTAAGGAGAATTTTCATACAATCCTTCATTTCTCGCACACTTGCACTATTCCTTTGTTGTATGTATACCTGTCCTATACGCTCCACAAAACCTTTATCTTCTTTGATCCACGGATCATGTGCTTGTGTCACGCTTCATCTACGATCTTGGTGCAAGAGCAGTATTGTGCCCACCAGATCTAGATTACTTTACTCTTTTTCGAATGTTAGTCAGGAAGGTCATTGACCCAATAACACTTTAGTGGGTTCAAGTGAGTTGGTCCTCACCTACAATTTCTTTCTGGATGATTTGTTTCCCTTCCCAATCCTTGCTTCATTTCGAGATCAAGTGGAGATCTTCGACTCCACCCCCAACACAGAGAGCCTGTGATCTGTGACGCAGGACCTACCAGCAGCGAGACAGACATGTCGAGGGCATCAGGAAGTGTCAAATATGTTCTATACAAGTCAGAGAAGCTGCCAAACAAGTTAGCAGATGAGTGCACAGTCAAAAGACTGTCAAGCTCACCTAGAGGGTCCAAAGACCTGAAACACACTACCTATGACCTGGGAGGCGATACAGATACACCCAGACAATGGGAAAGCATAGTGGATTGCTCTGAGAGTGTCCACACCACACACAACAATGACCTGAATATACTACATTCAGATATAGGACTAGGGACACAGTTGGTCAAACAGGTTGAATCAGGAAATGTCCAGGCCAAAACACAGCACTGGATTGATGCAGACTGTGTCAGAGGCCATGGGAGATGTCCTGGAGATGACAGGGAGCAGTGCATTGGCAATACGAGGTCGTTAAGTCGAGATATAGGCCCAGGAGGCCATTTAGGTGAATCAGACGAAACAGAAGCTATTGAGGACAATCTGCAGCACGAGAACGATGTGAATAGCACCCCAATAGGTGATAGACCATGCCGGATGGATAACACAGTGAACAGCACATGTTGCGACTCAAAACGAGTTGAAATGAAGATGCTAGCTGGAGAGAAGGCAAATCAGCAAAAATGGCAAAAGTGCATGAAGCACAACTTACCTGAGCCATCCAGACCACCTAGCAACCATCCCAGAGGTCCTATTGAGCCCATGAACCCACCGCATCGCCAAGGAAAGCTCAAAACACAACCTAGAAGAGTTAATCAAGCCAGATCAAGAAAGTTGACTTACCAAGTCGCACGGCCACATCACGGCCATATCGGGTGAGCCGAAGTGATCGGATGTGTTGTACATGGAGTAGAGAGGCTGAGGGAGCATTTCCGAGCCGTGAAACATGACCACGAGGGCATCAGAGTCAATCAAAGACAACCGCACAGAGAAGAGATAGTGGCCACAGCGATATGGCATTAGCCAAGCCACAACTTTCCAAATTAGGAAGGTGCGCTCGTGCTGCAAACCCGGGACTTGACACAGGACTTGACAGACAATATTTCTTCATATGAAATTCACTTGTTTTCATTGGAATAAGAAATGTACACATTCTGTTATTTTTACCTACATTCCTTTGATCTCCCCATACTCCTTGAGGGGGAGTGTTGTAAACTCATCTTGTATGGGTTTGAACATTAATAGCTTACATAAGCAGGCCTTACTTCGGCTTGCTAGTACTGTAGGTTTTCTTTAGTGACTACACTATAGTTTCCTACACCTCCATCCCCCACTCCTCAACAAGCACCCTCCTGTCATCACCTCCATGCCTCAACAAATCATCCAAATACTCTGCTGCCACATGCTGAGAATGTTGGTCATGTCTGAAGGGCATGTTTGTTTCATTCCTTTGCCAAAGGTCTTCCATTCCAGGAAGCATCATCCTGCATACAGAACATCACAATGTAGCATCCACAGAGAGTTGGGCAGCATGTACCCAGGTGTGAACTATACATTTCATGCAGAAAATATGTCCACACACTGCATTTACAGACGTAATACACATCCTGACAAGAAATGAGTTAGAATATATCAATGTTCAGATAGATACATCATGCATGTACACTGGATAGAAACAGCTATCAGACAATGACATTGGATGTCAGCACCAATATGAAATGTACACACTGAAAAACACTCACATTTGACACATATAAGAATTGAAGGATCTGATATTTCATTACTGTCTCCCCTACCCATTGCACTGCCTTGATGTGTTCATCCAATGCATTCTGCTCCTCATTGTCCATCCCATCACTTTGCTGCATCTTCAGTTCCTTGTACTTCATCTTCTAATGCAAATACAGTGACTTCCAAAATTGAGTCAATGTTTTGAGAATGTGGAGTGTATGTTATATAGCTCAGGAACATGGACAAACAGAGCCAAAGTGTAGGTGGGTGGCTAAATGTACTTACTCTTGGCTATCCATCAAAAAAGATTTATGTAATTTGAATAGGTATCCATGGAGATATGGTCAATTCAATGTAGTATGTCATTGACTCAATTATGTAACTACCTGTCAGATCTGTCAAAGTTTGACAGCTGTTATATGTAACCCTTGATAGAAGCATGACAGATGGTTGCCATAGTTACTGTATCTTAGTAACCACTTCAACTGACACTATTTAAGTACTGGTTCCATCTCTCATGCCTGTCAAATTCACTATGCATTCTATCTCCTCTTCTCAAAAGGAAAATATCCTTTCTTTGGCCTCTAATGGTTATTGTACTTGTCATATTGCCTCTAGACTAGGTGTTATCCAGTCTGCCATCACTAGGCTACTCAGGGATCTCCTTCCCAACAGACCTATATCTCTTTCTGGCTGTCCCTCTAAGCTTTCAGCCACTTCTCAGCATGCTATCATCACTCAAACCATTACAGGCAGAGCTGCCAATGCTCTCCAGGTTACCCACCACATTAATTCCATTGTCCCTAGTCCAGTCTCCTCACAAACAGTGAGAAGAATTCTCAAGAATCATTCATTCAAGGCTGTAACAAAGAAGAAAAAACCACTTCTTGCTGTAAAAAACAAGAAGAAGTGCTTAGCCTTTGCTCTGAAGCACCAGGGATGGACTGTTAAGGACTGGAAAAGAGTTGTATGGTCAGATGAGACCACCATTAACAGGATAGGGTCAGATGGAAGGGAATGGATATGGAAACAGGCAGGTGATGGCCTTATTCACAGAGAGGTTCCAGAAACTGTGAAATTTGGAGGAGGAAATATCATGGTATGGGGATGTATGGGTTGGGAAGGTGTTGGGCACCTTGCAGAGGTTGAGGGGAGGATGGATTCCAACCAATATGTGGACATTTTGGAGGACAACTTGCTTCCCAGCTTGGAGGAATCTGGAATTTCTTCAGACGATGTTATCTTTCAACAGGACAATGACCCCAAACACACCTCCAAAAAGGCCAAGAAGTGGATGGAAGACAATGTCATCAATGTCCTGGATTGGCCTCCACAATCTCCAGATCTCAATCCTATTGAACATCTCTGGCATCATATTAAAAAGGAGCTTGCCAAATATTCAAGACAGGCCAAAGGAGTATGGGAGGTTTGGGATAGAGTGGCAGAAGTATGGAATAATATAGATCCAGAAGTGTATCAGAATTTGATTGAAAGCATGCCTAGGAGGATCCAAGCAGTAACCAAGGCCAAAGGAGGTCATACAAAGTACTAGAATGGGCTGATTCTATAGATTTGATATATAGTTACAAAATTGAGTCATGACTAGCTATTTTGAATTGACCATATCTCTATGGATACTAGTCTAAATTACATAATTCCTTTGTTGATGGATAGCTGAGGGTAGGTACATGTAGTCACTTACCTATACTTTGGCTCTTTTCATCCATGCCCCTAAGCTATATAACATATACTCCAAATTCTCAAAACATTGACTCAATTTTTGAAGTTGCTGTAGGTACAAAAAAATGCTTCTGCAAATTATTGTGACCTCGGAAACATATTGGAGGCTGGTATTGCATTGCATTTGCACATTTTTCCATGTTTTTTAAAATATGTACTGTTGGATGGTGGGTGGGTACTTCAGTGCATCTAGCACACAGTTGCTCTTACACATATCTTACAGTACAGAAAATGTACACAATGGGATCTCAAAACATGCCTGCAACCTAGCCCTATCACCAATCCAATTTACAAATCCTGTTCAATATCCTTCATTTGTTGTGCCATCATAATAAAATTATCCTAATCATTTCCATGATTCTATATTTGCATATGTTTATGGTTTTTCATCATCCAAAGTTAGGTGTCAATCAGCATCTGATTGTATTAGGATATATATGCACTGATTTTGTAGCTGTATTAAGGTTGATGTCAGATATAATTATATTGCAACTATGTAGTCAATGTGCTTTTATCTGTGTCATGTGATCACTTTAGTCACTAATATATGTACATTAATTTTGTGGTGGTGTCAAAATTGATGTCAAATATAATTACATTGCCACTAGTATACAGTAAATATACATTTGTTGGAGTCATGTTTTTGTCATTTGGTTTTGCACGGATCAGGCCATTTTCAAATGTTGTACCATCCAATTTAGCATATGTACATGTGTACAAATTTCAAGATTGTACCATATTGCACCATTTGATCTTGTGTGAATGGAGAGAATCTGTAAGATTGCACATGAATTGGACTATTGCAAAGGTTGTGCCATGTTGCACCATCTGCTTTAGTATACATACATATATACCATTCCCAAAGTTGCACCATTCAAATTTGCATGGATTGTGCTATTTTCAACAGTTGTGCCATCTGATTTACATAGTATACATGAATGCTAATTGCAAGGTTGTACCACTCCTAGGTTGCACCATGATATTGCTATACAGGATCTCTAGCATGGGTAATCAATATAGGTGAGCAGGGATGAGAGGACCAAGAAGTCAGGCATAGGTGAAGCATCAGAGAAGCCTTCCAGCATTTCCAAGGTTGCAGAGGCTGGGGCTGAAGGTATGTACACAGATACTGTTAATATACACAATGATCTCATGAATGCTAGGCAATGCGGCTCCGATGGATGTCGTTTTCAAGCCACAATCGAGCATTGAGCATCAAGGAGTCAGGTGCCAGCGAGCCATTGGATTCATCTTTCACTTAGTATCTCTAGTTCATTATTGACGCATATGTCCCTAGCCTCGCACATTTTTTACCCCTCCCCCGAATCAGCTCATGCTGAAGCCCAAGCAAACACAGAAGGAGGAGGAGGAGGAGGAGGACAAGAAGGAAATGCCTCCTCAAAAGCAATCAGTGACATCTGCAGCTCAGGTTTAGCAAGAGCCTATCTGTTACAGTTTTGCTATCATCAGACCCCTTTTCCCTTATTCCTTCATCTTACTGGGCCCCTGACGCCTTTAGGGTGCTTGCCACAACAGAGGTAAATACCACCTCAATCTATATTGATGATCTTCTCTTCGAATTGTAGCTTTGTTCATTTTATTTCTTTCTTCCGGACAACTTTCCCACAGTCAGCGCGACTTTCCCACGCCAAACTGTTCATCAACTGTTCGCTTTTTGCTTAACTTGTTCCAATTCATTCCAATCTTTCTCTTTAACGGACGCCTTACATTTCCAAATGTTGTCTACATTATGTCTTTCCCCTTTACCCAGTATAACTCAGTGACTTGAGACTACCCTAGGACCCACTGGTCTGTGCTTGCTTTAGTCTAGTATAAATACCTGCTGCCATGTACCATAGTTCTTCAGCCAGTTCTATGCAATCTTAAGTGTTGTTTCTAGTCACCACGAGTCCCTCGAGTCCCTTGTGTGTGCACTAAGGGTAGACCAGATAGCGAGACCCCTAAATAAGTCTTGTACTACTTTTTAAGTGCATCCTGACTAGTTACTACGCAACTAGTGTAACACTATCAGTTTCCTACTGTCGTGGAATCTCAAGTCTGCACCTAGTGTGTATATACATTTTTGAGGCTACAATAAATGTGTACGAGCAATTTAGTATCTGATGCACTATATGTACTGTATCATCCAACTACAGCCTATCAATATACCTCCAAAAATACAAGAAACATGCAAAGAAAGTATCTATCTATTGCAAAGGAATTATTAGCTATACAATTAAGTTGAAAATTTAGGGCTAATAGCCTCTTTTAAGGGGTTGCCTGAAGTGTGCTATGTTACATATTCCATATGTGTTAACAAATGTATATACATACTTCCATTTGCTTCAATATATACATTTCTTAGCCATCTATAAATATATGTGGATTGGTCCTAGCATTTTCAGATCAATAAATTGCATATAATGAAAAGTGTTTCCTTTTCTATTGGCAAATGCAATTCATTGACCAACAACATTTGGACCATATAGCAATTGGTGTCCATCACAC
>JBBPND010000242.1:0-16575 GCA_038090655.1 Gastroboletus turbinatus
GGATTGTGCTGTTCTAAAGGGTTGTGCCATCTGATTGCTAATTGCAAGGTTGTACCACTGCTAGGATGGGCCATGGTGTTACTAGACAGGGTGTCTAGCATGGGTAATATGGATAGATCGGCAGTATTTGTGAGATTTGTGAGATCATGTGTGCTCACATCTCCAATAATGGGATTCCATTCTATAAAGTGCTTGCTGCTGTGGCCTCCCACTCCCTTGTATGACTTGTTGTGAGGCCACTGATACAATTCCATTGCCAGGTTGTATGTGATGTCATCACTGAGGATGTTGCACAGATATTTGCTGTGCTTGTGTTTCAACTTCAACATCAGTATGTTTATGTTGTCAGCCTACTCCTCTGCATCCTGCTGGCCAATAAGTGTTGTGAGGACCTGTGTTAACTGGTCATTGTCCATATTATCATGGCTTGTGAGGGTGGTATTTTCTGCTAGATAATGTTGTATGATGAGGGAGTTGCCTGACTCCCTCAATGTTCATTCTGTGGTCAGCATCTGTATAACACACAAGTATCTTGTGCTGTACTCACAACATTGATGAATTTGACCACCCAGATTTCCAGGCTGTCCACTGCATTGTGTGCTTGCCTCAAGGCCTCCTCCAAAAATGTGTTTACAACATCCACTTTTGCTGTGACTAACACTTTCTTTGTAATTTAATGCTGTTGGTATGATGTTGCATAAACCACCAGTGATGGTATCCATTGAAGAGCACCATCTTCCACTGCTTCTCTCCCAGCTTGGAGGTGGTCTATTGTGTGTGGTTGTTGTATATTTCATCACACATTGATTTCAATGACTCCTTCACCACCCACTTTGGATTGACCTTAATGACAATGGCATTGGCCACAATCCTGTTCTGCAGTCCATGTGTGATGACCTTGGTCATATATATATGATCAAATGAAACACTATGATAATATGTATATAAAATACACATGCTATCATCATATTTACATGTGATTTATACAAAACTAAAACCAAATGTCACACATTGCATAATCCAACCACACCTATAGCACAACTATAGTATCTATGGTGTCTATCAATCATCATTATGTTTAAAAAGCATAAAAGTAAAGTGTACTGACAGTCATACAATACACACACACAATGGATCATGTCAAAATGCACAGATTAACTATCAGCAGAAATGTGCAAACTGCACATGTGTTTCAAATACTACAATATTGTTTTACATAATTTGACCAGATAATTAGTGTGATTCAATATCAAGATGTATGAGCCAAAGTATATGCCAACTGACATGTATATGTGATAATATATATTTTTGAATTAAGTTGTTTTATAAGAAAAACTGATTGTGATGAATGGTACAATTATTGTAGACATTGCTTTGCATATTTTTGACATGTTCCCTTTTGTATATTTACCAGGTTACCCATTGAATTCTCATGTGATGCACTGCCACCTGCTATTTCAGATTGGGGTTCTTTACTGTGACTGTAAATATCAGGATACATACTACTCAATAAATGGTAATAGCAAAGAAGATGGTAGACAGCAATAGCTAGGCAGCATCATATGGCAGCAGGAACTACTTGGTATGGATAATGGATAGTCCATGACATAAAGTATAAGTATGGTGAGAGTATACTATTCAAATGGCAACCTCAACAGGGGAACTTTTAGCAACTCAGTGGTGGACTTAGAACAGTGCTCACTCTTTCCATTTTTTTGAGACTTTCTTATCTCAGATCTGCCATCCTGGAAGACAAAACCAGGACATTGTTAGCCTTCCCTTGCAACATGAGGCAGGCCCATTGATGCTATTGAAGAGGTTGCAGTATGGTAAGCAGGGTCCAAGCAATGATGAACCCACAGACAGGTTGTTATTTAAAAAAAAGGTGTTTCTGGTGCACAACACTGCAATGCCCATGGATGTAGGAATGCAGTCTTCAAGCTTCTTAGTCAGCATAGAATGTGAGGTGTTCACCATAACTGAGAGATGTTATAAATCTGTAGTTTGGGCAAATATTTGAAGCACCATCCATAATTCAGTGGAAGAGTGAATGTCTGGCTGTCTGGTCATCTATAGGAGACATAGATGGCAATTTATAATGGTAGGGATCAGACCATGGACATGCTGGTGAATGACATTTAATACAGCTGCTATCCACATCAAGATCTGGAACTCCCATCCTACCCATCCTGCCCTCCAGATACAAGCAAATCAGTATGCTCTCCAGGGCGACCACACTTGGTGTGGGGTAGTGGTACATCCTGGCTTGTGCATGCAATAAATTGAAAAGGCAAGGGATATGTTCCCACTTCTCAAGTTGTTATTCACTGTTTCATCCCCAAGGCCACTGAGAGTGAAACCATACAAACGAAGCTGATCTTGGAGGGCTTGAGCTGCCTCCTCATCACTATCAAAGTTTGATGAATCTTCTACTAACTCTCAGTGGATGCCATCTTGATCATCAAAGGATGAGTCTCCCACTTCATCATCACCAAACTCATCTGCACTTCCATTTTCTTCTTCACTTCTTGGACCACCCTCCATCTGCTCATGGGAATAAATACAATAGGTCCACCAAAATCCAATGATGGCAACGAGTATGACAGATTGTTGGTGAGGATACATTCTGAAGAGGTAGGATGCTTGTGTGAGGAGTTGATTGCAAGCCAATAGCATTGGCACTCTCGCGTTTGTGAAGCTCATTCGGATGTCATCAGAACGAGGACCAGATGCCTTGAGCTCGGCAAGTAGAGGAAAACCAATGTATGTGACCCATCTTGACAGGTGTGAGAAACAGCTACTGCTGTCAGAGCACTTTGCGGGTGATCGCAAACTCGGGAATGTGGGCACGATCATGGTGAGACGGAATAGATATGCTGCGGATCGAATCCAGTGTGACATTTCTGATCTCGTCCACCAGCTCATCTAACTGTTCGTCGTGAGTTGACATGAGGGAGTCCGGACCAGGCATTGTATGTGGTTAGGAAGCATGGGAAGACATATCATACCAGAGATATGGTTGAGGGGCGACGGAAAGTGAAGGATGTGTGGCGATGAGAGCTGCCAGAATGTGGCCCCAAGGCTCATACCATGGGTACTCCAAATTACGTGGATTCCATTGTTTACTGTAGGCAGCAAGTAGGGAAAGAAGACACTTGCGCTCGGCAAGGGGATGCAGGTCATGACCGGGAAGACGAAAATTGGTGTGGTCGGACATAGTATGGAAGTACTACGGTATCACAGATTGAAAGAGCCCTACAAACACGAAGTCTTTCGGGACCGCTGAGATACGAAGTCCGTAGCAGTGAGCAGCCAAGTGTGAAACCTACGTGCTGGAAGAGATGAAGTCGCAGAGCACTGGTATAGGAGTGTTTGAAGGTGTGGGTGAAGCGAATGAGACGATGCGAGAGATGCAATCTGAAATAGGATAATTCCTCGGTCAGACACGTATCTCTATGCAGGAGCGCATGTAAACGTACCAACACCGTGCAGAGTTCCCGCGACAGAGCTGAGAAAACGAAGGGTAGATGGAGGCGACAACAATGACAGCGTAGTTCAGTGGGTGGACAGATGTGAGCATTGGCAAGTAGAGCTGTTAGACAGAGTCTCCATGGGATGCACGTCAATGTACCTGAACGACGCAGAGTTCCGACGGACCGGTGCAAAGAGACAGGAGGGATGGGGCGATGGCAGTGAAAGTGCAGGGTTTCCTAACGACACGAAGCTGTTGGAAAAATACTGCTGACTCGAAATCAGTCTGGAGAGGCCAAGAAAAGGTCATATGGCATCCAGGATGAGTATAGGATGAGTGGGATGGCTGTACAAAATGTGATGCAAGACTTGTGTGATAAGGTGAGGCATCTTTCAGTCCACTATAAAGGTAGTATTCAAAACTGAATACAAGGGTTTTATAGTCCAGGGAATACCCTGGACTCTTCTAAACTAGCTAAAACACTAAATAGAAGCTAAATACAGATGTCCAATGTGTTGCTAAGCGAAGGAGAACCTCAATATAGCTAAAAAGGGGTAGTCCGGACTAGAAACAAGGCAGTCCGAGTTGGATTAAGGCAGTCCGGGCAAGCGGACTCAATGGATTTGAGGTGGACAGGGTTGGGGGCAGTCCGAATAGGGTAGGATACGAACCCAAGGACTATTGAGTCCTTACATTGAGCTGTCATTGACCTAGAGATCATTTTCTAGGTTATACAAATTTTGGAATCCAATCCGATTTTATGGTTGCCCTCAGAGGTCTGGTTTGAATTGCTGGCCAAGCGAGTCAGGGCACATCAGCTGGCTCAAATCACCATCAAGCATATCAATCCCCCCAACTTGGGCGTGCTTACTGGCATCATCTGTTACCTCATTCGCTGTACTTCAAGTACTCCCATCATTTTGGATTACCATGTCCGGGAATCCATGGCCCTCCTTCAGTTTTCCAGGATATGCGAGCGATTCAGCATGTTCTTCCTGTTCGACTTGAAACTCGAAAGATCATCTTTGCTTGCTACCGTCCAACAACTAGACGATGCAGAGGTACTAAAGCTGATGGGTGCAAAGCTGAAGAAGAAGGAAAACACGCCCATGTGGCCTACTGTTTCCCATTGGAAATATGCCTATCTGGACCATGTTGATCAAGACGATTCAAGAACTGCCCTGGTTGATCATGAAGTCCTGGATGTGGACCAGCGAGCTGTCCTTCCTAGAGCCTGTCATTGGCAAGCTATTTGTTCAGTTCACTTGCCAGCTTTGGATCCAGATAGACAGCACATGGCTGATAGACCCAGAAAATAGGCCAGAGCCAACATCCTTGGAAGATGCCATCCAAACATGGTCTCTCAACAATATCTTCAAGACTCTTCATGCATGTACATTCAAGGCATGCAATGCAGACATACCAGGGAGTGCAGGAGTCAGTCGACGTCAGCCTAGCTTCACAGAACAGATGAATACCTTCTTCCCAGACTCTACAGAAGACTCTAAGCCTGAAAACAGGTCACCCTGGAGCTCGTTTTGGTCGAAGCCAGGTTATATTTGGGAGTATCATCAATGGATGAAGAACCACAGTGCATCAGAAGAATTTGAAGTGATTGGTCAACTTAAAAAGATCTTTTCAGTGCTTCAAATGCTTTCTGACTTGCTCAAAGGAAGTTTCAAGACACCTGGAAGGACATGGAGACTGGAGGATGATAAAGTGGTGATGATCACTAATCCAAAGTTTTAAAATTACAGGTATATCGAAGGAGAATAAAGGAAAACAGATTCAAAAGAAGACAATGCGCCTTCTGAAGCCATGAAATCAGCTATATATGGATCTCTTGGAGCATGCTGGACATGAAGACCTTGTGGCCAGCAAGATATTGATGATGGAGAGGCGAAGATTGAAAGAGCAGAGGAACAGAAAATCATTGAAATCCAGAAATGCTAGAAGCCTCCTATGAGAAAGCAAGAAATAAGCTTACAAGGGCAGGAAAAGGATCAGGATGCTCCAAAAGGAATGGTAGAAGGTGATGAGGACAATGAGGAGACAGAAGAGGAGGAGGAGGAGAATGAGAATGAGGGAGATATAGATGGTGTAGAGGGAGATTTGGATGAAACAGATTGAAGATTACTATCTTTATCTTTTAGTATATCATATATAGCATGGTTAATAAAATACACCACCACTGCAAATGGTGTTTCCACAGTGTGTACAACATTCTAAGAGTGTGCTATGAGCATTGAACATGCTCCTGTATTTTCCTGTATTTTATTTGGTCGAGCTGAATTACTATCTCATAGGCTGCTATGTCAATAAAATCAGGGATGTATACCACCACTCCAAATGGTGTTTCCCCAGTGTGTACAACATCCTAAGAGTGTGCTATGAGCATTGGGCACACTCCTGTATTTTATTTGGTCAACCTGAAATACTGTCCCCTTGACTGCCATATATCATGGCCAATAAAATCAAGGATGGACACCACCATTTCAAATGGTGTTTCCCAAGTCTGTACAACATCTTAAGAGTCTGTTATAAGCATTGGACATGCTCCTGTATTTTTCTGTATTTTATTTGGTCAACTTGAATTACTGTCTCCTAGGCTGCTATATACCATGGCCAATAAAATCAGGAATGGACACCACCACTCCAAATGGTGTTTCCCTAATGTATACAACACCCTAAGAGTGTGCTACAATCATTAGAAATGGTCTTGTATTTTTTTCAAGCAATTTATGACATAGGTCCTCCATCACCCTTATATCACTCATAACAAATTATTCTGACCACTGTTTTCTTTAAAACTTAAACTGGGACATCCCATTGGGTCTATATACATGCCCCAATTTTTATTTGGGCCAAAAAGCTGTCAGGCATTTGTAATTACAATTACTCCATCCTCTGTATAGATGTCATGGAGGATCAGGGAACAGACCAGGGGACTTGGTTGACCTTGACCTTGTAGCAGGCAAGGACGGACCCATCATGAATAACCTCAGTTAAGAACCAAAAGATGTCACAGACTATCTTGCCAAATTCCAATACTGCAGGTACCTGACTTTTCTGAATGAAATAAAGTGCCTGGCTGAGGTCCAGTTCCATGGTGACAAATGCCAAGCCTGCAATTTCCTCATCCCATGCTTCACAGAGAAGATGAACTCCCCTTTTAGCTACATACATGCCTTACAGCACTATGCATCATCTATTGCCTTTCAGATCATTGGCCTGTCGTGTATCTGGTGGTTTGATTGATTGGAATGGAAGGAGTTTCTCTACAATAGAGGCAAGATCCATCTCCACAAACTGAGGGCCATGTTTACTGCAAGTGGACAAACCCTCATCAACATATGGAAGAAGAAAGTTCTCAAAGGTGTTGACATACAAGTCTCTTATGGTCACCTTGCAGACACCATGGGGAACAATAAAGATGGCTATCCCTTTCTTACAGATTCCCATGAGGCTTGCTTTAGCAACCACAATGCCTTGGCTGATGCCTTCATGACTGATCTAATGATCAAGGAGTTCTTTGGTCATTTTTATGATGGTACCATGACATGGAACTTTGGAGCACTCCTCCAATGGCTTTGACTATGCCAAATTTCAAGCCCATCTGCTGATGCATTGTGAAATGCTCAGCAGTGCTCCAGGTTATGAAATGGAACTAATTTCCATGTTGTTTAGCAATACCAAGTATCAATCTCATTAGAACCTTGTCATTGTGGGAAAGCACATCGCAATCCTTTGTAATTACATCAAGATGGGCTCCATGGACAGATTCTGACAAACTTATCCCACATGCCCTTAATGGCATTACTGGCAATCTCATGATTCAATCACTTGCACTTTCCAAACCATTCACTGAACTTGCCATTCATCTGTGCTATCCAAATGCACAGAATGTCTCTCTTCTCTATCAGAGCCATATCTTCATAAATATCAACAGGCTGTTCAACACCAACGATCTCAGCAATGTCATGGCCAGTACCAGTCTTTTCCATATCAAGTGCAAGCTGATTGTCAATCCATGGCATCATATCAGCTTCAAGCACAAGTTGGCAAATTACAGAAACCTCTCAACTTCAATAAAAATAATATGGCTGATGTCCTCCAAGCAGGCCATTTGCAGGTGACTGAAAATCATATTTATGGTCTCAGCCCTGATGCAGAAGATCTTCTCCCCCAGTTCTTGCATGCTAGTGTGAAGTGGCAACTAATCATGCATACTGTTCCAGGTGGTCTGGGTAGATCATACAAAGGTGCTGATTTAGCGCAGTTCCAGCATTTGGCCAAGTCTGGACAGTTGGGCAAGGATTCACAAAAGGAGATGCTAGGCTGTCTTTGGCTGGAGCAACCTATTCTCTTCAAAGATAAGGTTCCCAATTGTGTCTGGAAAAGGAGAGAAGAAAAGCTGGTCAGCAGTCTGAAAACTTGGTTGATTGACAAGGTTGTGCCTGCAATCTGTCCTGTCATTAAAGCTGTAGTCAAGGAGTCTATGGCCAGTAATACAAGCCATGCCATGTCACAAGCCACCCACAGACCAATGAATCTTGATATGGATGATTTATATGAAATATCTGACACCACTGTAATTCAAACAGCAGCCAGTAAGGAAGACTGGTATAGAACATGTTCACTAAATTAACACCTGATCATAGGCAATAGCATGGTAGTAGATAGTGAATTGACAGCAAGGACAGCTGGTAAGTCAAGTAATGTAATGATTGAATATGTTCAATGCATGCTAATCTGCCCTGTTAGCAGCAAAAAGGATAATGACTGTGGCCCCTTCACCACTGTACCAAGTACCTCAGACAGCCAATGCTGAGCTGCAATGTCTTGAGGCTCTGAGGCAAGCCTTGAACAAGCCGGATGCCACATGGGTCTCAACAGAGCAGAAGGATGCAGTGTTACTGTCATGGAATGCACAACTGATGTGATGGCAATCCTCAAGACTGGTTGTGGAAAGTCCATGCTAGCCAATATTTCTGTCATCATGTCAACCACCACAGGAACTGTCATGGTCTTATTGTTGAAGTCTCTCATGACAAACTGGAAGTGAAAACTGGATAATATGAGAATTGCCTACCAAGCATACAATCCATCTGTCACCAGAAGATGACTTGATTTATAATACCCTGATTACCACAATTCATCATCAACAATGAATGGAGTTCCATTTTTGGGCAGATTGTTGTTTAAATTAAATGCTATAACAGTTGTTTTTGTGGGTGGTCATTGTGTGCCAATCATCAGCCTTTTGTAGGTTATTGTTGACATGCCATAACAGGTTACTAAACATGGCTACTAAGAGCAAATGTACTTACTGTATTGTCGTGCAGCTCTCCAACTTTCAAGAATAAACTGAGGGCATGTACCTGACATTGATCGTGTGTCTCCTCCAACAGCTGCTTGACAGTAAGGGATGCGTCCTTGGTGGGCTTGAAGCCATAAGCAACCCAACAAAGCAGACCACCTGGGCAATACTGGGTGAAAGACTGCCTTGTTTCATAAAGACATATGGGGGTGTTGACATGATGGATGGTCCCAGAGGGAACAAGGATGGTGGATCCAGGGGGAAACTGAATGACTAACTGGAGGTTGAATAGGATAAGGTGTTCACCGAGGGTAGGGTCGTAGGATCCGCATGCAAAGATGGCACAGAAGCCATAGGGGATGTTGGTATTGTCGATGTGCTCAAAAGTGACTATGCAGGGGCCACAATTGAATGTGCAGGTTGGGAATACACTGTTAATGAAGGGATGACATGAGCACTTGATTTAATGAGAGAGCCAACAATTTGCTCAGTGAACCAAGCAATGAACTTTTGATCCAGACATGAAAGAGAAAGGCCCCAATCCAAGTGTTGTGAATCTGAAATGACTGCTGTGGTGAGAAAGGAATAGCTGTTGTATACATATTCCAGAGAATGTGGCATCACTTTCCAAGTCTCCAAGTCTCAGTCAATATAGTCCTTTCATCAGTATCTTGGCATTCCTTATGTGTGTGGGTTTTAAGAAGTATGGCAGTTAGCTTTATCCAATGGTGTGCAACAGGCTCCTCTTGCACTATCTGGCCTTTGAAGTGTTATTTTCCATCTCCCCATGTCTTCCACTCATCCTTTTGATGTCTAGCCATCTAGCCCAAATTCAAATGCAAAGATTGCCACAAGATCTTTCAAGGGGTTGAAAAGCACAGAAATACATATTGTAGAAAGGTGGTGAAATATATCTAAGTAATTAGTGGCAACAATGTCAGCAATGTAGTTGAATGGGTTCCACTGATTGGACTACTGGTAAGGCCTTTTTGCTGCTGCATGTTTTGTCTGACCCCTTTCCATTGTAAGCCTTGATTGCAAGGTATTGAAGGAGGGGCATTATCACTGCTATTCCCATTTTTGAAAAAACTTTTCAGACATTTGGAACCATGCTCTGAGCTATATTCACAACAAATGAAATCCAATTGAAGATGGCCAGCTGGCTTGATGCTTATCAAAGCCAATAGACATTTAGTTTCATACCAATGATGTTTTCAAATTGTGGTATTTCTTGCCCATGCGGTTGTCATAGATGACAATATACTGTATCTACTCTATTCCATCACAAATGATATATTCCCATTCAATACTGCCAATCTGGATATAATGACCATCAGTTCATCCAGAAATATGACAATATATTCACTGTTGATGACTATAGAACACATCTGGTTAATACATATGATGTTTCTACTTTGACTCATCATTACATCCTAAGGTGCTATCCCATCAGCTGGGTTCCATCCAATTAGGGAGTTGCTAGCTATCATTATATTTTGACCACAAAACATCAGGGCCATCAGATATATGATACACCTTAGGCCTGGATGGATATGGATAAATAATCTAGATCTGTGGCGACACCTGCTGTGGCATTTTTATCCTTGTTTTCTCTCAAACAACACATCCTGTCTTCAGTCATTCACAAACCTCAATATAATACCAGAATTCATATCATTCACCTCATAGATAACCATTTCATTCTTTTTTTGATTTTTTGCAAGGCTGGAAATTTTAGGAAAATATTATCACTAACAATTTCAGTAATTAACTAGTATGATATATTGAACAGGATTTTGACAAATTGTAAATAGGATTGGGGGTGGAGGTAGGTTGCAGGCATGTTTTGAAATTCCATTTTATACATTTCTTGTACTATAAGATATCTCTATAAGCAACTGTGTGCTAGATGCACTGAAGTATCCATCTATATGGAAGCAACCAGGGTAAGGTGCATTATGGGTACCCCTGACTTCAAGTTAGCAACCTGACCCCCATTATGCATTACAATTGCTATTGTCAGCAGCCTAGTGGCCAACACTGGTGTTACAGTGGGTGATTTAGCAACCAGGGATGAAGAGTATATATATGGTTAAACAGGAATCTCTACCTTCTGTGAGCTTACAACTCATGATTTACACATGTCTGTCAACTGAGATGAAGGCAGACAATGGAAATACAAAGATGGCAATAGGTATTTTGCTCATGTGATAGTCTCCCCAAACCAGACCTCAAACTTTGAGATCAGAAGACAGTTATTCTGGTGGCCCTACCCTCTGTAAGCCATAACTCATGACTTAGGAATACCCTCCCTCTTTAGCTACATTAAAAAGCTTTATATTAATCCATTCAAGCTTTAGTCAATCCAGGAGATTGTTGAAGATATTTGCTTGAGTGTTATATCCAATAATCAAATGCAACCATCAACATTTTTCAGATCTCATAGAATATCTCTGGATGCTTTACTTTCTTGCACAACATTATTTCCCCCTGGTATAATTAGTATTTAAAGGTCTTCTTCCAGGACTGAAAAAAACTGGAACTGGAACAGACTGGACTGCTTAGGACCAGTTCTTTGGAATTTGGATTTACAATAGTTCTGATTTTCAGATGATGGCAGAAATCAAAGGACTGGTTAGGACTGGTCCAGACCAGTCTTTTTTTTTGAGACCATACTCATACCCCATACACTATCTATTCACAAGTTCTTCACCAAATATTTCCAGACTTTTAGCCATTTTCCCAGATTTTATATCTTTAGTGCAAAGTTATAGTCTATAAAATGACATGCAACATGAAAATGGCCATATATATGGACTCCATGAGCTGAATCACATGACCAAGAGATATGTCATTGGGACACTTATTTGACCATGATGTTATCAGTCATCATTTGATAAATAACATAATGTTCTGATGGATGCTGTGCTTCAATCCTGTCTCATTATGTAACTTACATAACCCTGAGCACTATAAAGGGCAGGGATACCACCCAGCTAACCCTACTTTACCATGAAGTCCATTTCTGCCTCTGCTAGAGCCAATATCCTATTTCTCTCTGTCTGGCCTTTCTGCTAGGAAAATATCCTTCTAAACTGGTCTGGGAAAGTCCACTATGGCCAGGATTATTAACGAGATTCATCCAGGCAAGGAAAACATCAAATTAGGCCCTCCTTCCAAGCTTTCTCCTACTGATAGAAGGAGAACTGTCTCTAGTATTACCTCTGGCAAGGTTGAAAATGCTGTCCAGGCAACCCATCTCATCAATCAATTCTACCCTCTCCTCTCCTGTCTCTTCCCAAACTGTTTGCAATGTGCTAAAGTTTGCATCTCTAAAGGCTGTAGTCAAGAAGGAGAAACCACTCTTTGTCTGTTAGACATAGGAAATATAGGCTGGCCTTTGCTCTCAAGCACCAACACTGGACTGTGGAGAACTGCACCAGGGTATTGGTCAGATGGAAGGAAGTATGTGTGGAAAGTGGCAGGAAAACCTTTGCAAGACAAGGAGGTATAGGGGACAGTAAAGTTTGGAGGAGGTTCCTTGATGGTTTGGGAATGCATGGGCTGGAATGGAGTGGGAATCCTTGCAGAGATGGAAGGGAGGGTGAATGCTGAGCAGTATGTCTCCATTTTGGAGGATAATCTGCTTCCTATGATGGAAAATTCTGGAATTTCTGAGGAAAGCATTATCTTTCAACAAAATAATGACTCCAAGCACACCTTTAAAAGAGCCCAGGAGTGGCTGGAATCTCAAGGTATCAAGGTTCTTGATTGGCCAGCACAATCTCCAGACTTTAATTCCATTGAACATCTCTGGCAAATCCTCAAAAAGAAGCTCAACAGCCATGCAACACCACCAAGAGGGGTTTGGGAGCTTTGGAAAAGGATTGATGTGGAATGGGGTAAGATAGAGGTTGAGGAATGTCAAAGATTGATAGAAAGCATGTGTAGAAGACTAGAGGCAGTGATAAAGGCAAAGGGAGGGCATACAAAGTACTGAAATTGTAGAATAGAAATGTTGCTCAAATAAGTGTCCCAATGACATGTCATTTTGAAATGGTTATATCTCAATCCCATGGCAACCAGATCACATGACTACGAGCTGATCTTCAGGGCAAGAGTTAGAGCTAATACATTTTGGTTCTTACAAATGTCAAGTCTTTCCAAAATGGCCCAACATTGGGACACTTATTTGAGCCACTGTACATACCATGGTTTAGCGATATGGTAAGCATGCAGGCATACTGTGTCTATGAAATGCTAATAAATGTTTTCCCCAGGACTATCAGATGGTCAAGTGCATGGCCAAAGCCCCTTGTGCCTGGGACTACATGTATGGTCTGAACCACCCTGTTACACTAGTTGCATAGTAACTAGTTGGAATGTACTTCAGAAGTAGTACAAGACTTTACTCAGGGGTCTCACTATCCAGTCTACCCTAAGTGCGCACACTAGGGACTTGAGGGACTTGTGGTGACTAGACACAATGCTGAGATTGCATAGAACTAGCTAAGGAATCATACATGGCAGCAAGTATTTATACTGGACTAAAATGAGCACAGACCAACAGGTCCTAGGGTAGCCCCTAGGTTCTAGGGTAATCTCAAGTCACAATGAGTCATTACTGGGTAGAGGGGATAGAAATGACATAGACATCATTTAGAAACATAAGCTGTCCATTAGAGAGAAAGATTAGAATGAATCGGAATAAATTAAGAAACAAGTGAACAGTTGATGAACAGTTGATGAATGGTTCACCATGGGAACATCACACTGCATGGGAAAGTTGTCCAAAAGACAGAAAGAAAAAGAAAGAAGCTACAATTTGAATAGAAGATCATCAATGTAGATTGAGGTGGTGTTTGCCTCTATTGTGGCAAGCACCCTAAAGGTGTCAGGGGCTCTGTAAGATGAAGAGAATAAGGAAAAGGGGTCCGATGATAGGAAAACCATAACATGCACCATGGTCGTGGAATTGAAATATAATAACTAGGATTCCCATGCACTCCATGTCCTGATAAAGGAAATCAAGGACATCATCTCTCAAGATTGTGCTGTATTAGTGTGATGATGGAAGCCAACCCTGTTCTACAGTTTACCATGGAAAACATCAAGCTATTCCATCCATTGGATGGTAGCTCAACAGATAGTTGTTCAAGGTATGTATGTGATGGTTGGATATCACAGCTGTTAAACTGATCATTTCATATCAGATGCACTTCTCTGTGTGAAAGAGCAGAATGCTGATGCAGATGAAAATGATGATGAACCATGCATCCATTGTGAGATGACACTGGAACACTTTATATGCTTGGTGGACAACATGGACAAATGCCTCAACCTCCTAGAAGTATTTGGAACTATGAATCCAGTATCAGAATGTTTGAAAAGGCTTTGAAATTTAATGTACATATGGCAATTTGAACATTACTATTGATGTCATTTATTTTGAGAGTACAGTAGAGTGAGGAATTGGTAGTTATATGAATCATTGAATATCACTAATGATTTCACTAATTAGTCATGTACATTGTGGAGTTGCAACATTGGAGCCACCAGAAGGATGGCATGTTGTGCTAATGAAAACTTATGGTAGAAAGCATGATTTTATTGCACTGCATTGTATTCACTGTATGAATGGTGTATGAAAGTATAAACATGTACAAACAACTTGTAGGGACCAACACCTCTTCACCAACCCGACTGCCATTCTCTCCCACTTTACTGGAAAAGTGAGTTTTCATTATCAATGTGTGATGATGTTTGTGTTAATGCAAACTCAGATGGCCAAGCATGCAAGCAGTGACATCAATAGAGGAAAAAATGACCTGCCCCATTTCCACAGACAGGTGAGTGTTGTGTGGTCTATGTGAAAATATCTGTCTTACTTAAGTTGAAAAGTTGCTGGCTTCTAACAGTGCCAATGATGCTCCACCAGCACCTCACATCACTACACCTTCCACTGGCATCCCTCTTGTGTGCCCCCCTCATCCAATCCTACAGCCCCCCAGTCAACATGGCATCAACATGACATTTCGTCACCTTCTCTCTACTCCCACAGCTCAGAATGAGAAGTGGGAACATATTCCTTGCCTTTTCAATTTATTGCATGCACAATCCAGGATGTACCACTACCCCACACCAAGTGTGGTCGCCCTGGAGAGCATACTGATTTGCTTGTATCTGGAGGGCAGGATGAGTAGGATGGGTTTCCGATCTTGATGTGGATAGCAGCTGTATTAAATGTCATTGACCAGGATGTCCATGGTCTGATCCCTACCATTATAAATTGCCATCTATGTCTCCTATAGATGGCCAGACAGCCAGAGATTCATGCTTCCACTGAATTATGGATGGTGCTTCAAATATTTGCCCAAACTACAGATTTATAACATCTCTCAGTTATGGTGAACACCTCACATTATATGCTGACTAAGAAGCTTGAAGACTGCATTCCTACATCCATGGGCATTGCAGTGTTGTGCACCAGAAACACCTTCTTTTTTAATAACAACCTGTCTGTGGATTCATTATTGCTTAAACCCTGCTTACCATACTGCAATCTCTTCAATAGCCTCAATGGGTCTGCCTCATGTTGCAAGGGAAGAGTAACAGTGTCCTGGTTTCGTCTTCCGGGATGGCAGATCTGAGATAAGAAAGTCTCAAAAAAATAAGTCCACCACTGAGTTGCTAAAAGTTCACCTGTTGAGGTTGCCATTTGAATAGTATACTCTCACTATACTTATACTTTATGTCATGGACTATCCATTATCCATACCAAGTAGTTCCTGCTGCCATATGATGCTGCCTAGCTATTGCTGTCTACCATCTTCTTTGCTATCACCATTCATTGAGTAGCACATATCCTGAGATTTACAGTCACAGTAAAGAACTCCAATCTGAAATAGCAGGTGGCAGTGCATCACATGAGAATTCAATGGGTAACCTGGTAAATTTCTCACAATATACAAAAGGGAACATGTCAAAAATATGCAAAGCAATGTCTACAATAACTGTATCATTCATCACAATCAGTTTTTCATATAAAGCAACTTAATTCAAAAATATATATTATCACATATACATGTCAGTTGGCATATACTTTGGCTTATACATTTTGATATTGAATCACACTAATTATCTGGTCAAATTATGTAAAATAATATTGTAGTATTTGAAACACATGTGCAGTTTGCACATTTCTGCTGATAGTTAATCTGTGCATTTTGACATGATCCATTGTATGTGTGTATTGTATGACTGTCAGTACACTTTACTTTTATGCTTTTTAAACATAATGATGATTGATAGACACCACAGATACTATAGTTGTGCTATAGGTGTGGTTGGATTATGCAATGTGTGACATTTGGTTTTAGTTTTGTATAAATCACATGTAAATATGATGATAGCATGTGTATTTTATATACATATTATCGTAGTGTTTCATTTGAGCATATATATATGACCAAGGTCATCACACATGGACTGCAGAACAGGATTGTGGCCAATGCCATTGTCATTAAGGTCAATCCAAAGTGGGAGGTGAAGGAGTCATTGAAATCAATGTGTGATGAAATATACAACAACCACACACAATAGACTACCTCCAAGCTGGGAGAGAAGCAGTGGAAGATGGTGCTCTTCAATGGATACCATCACTGGTGGTTTATGCAACATCATACCAACAGCATTAAATTACAAAGAAAGTGTTAGTCACAGCAAAAGTGGATGTTGTAAACACATTTTTGGAGGAGGCCTTGAGGCAAGCACACAATGCAGT
>JBBPND010000243.1:0-16544 GCA_038090655.1 Gastroboletus turbinatus
ATCCCCACTCGCGCACACTGCTCAAGTCGGGTGCTTCGCCCATGGCAATCTCGTATGGCGATTTGCCATCGAGGACTTTGGTAGGTAGTCGATTTTTCAGCCAGACGACGTGACGAGCGGCTTCGCCCCACAGGTGTTTCGGTAACCCACTAGCGTGCAAAAGCGTGCGCACACGCTCGAGGATGGTGCGGTTGAGCCGTTCGGCGACGCCGTTGTGCTGCGGGGTGTCGTGCGCGGTGAAACGCTGCACGGTGCCTTGCTGCTGTAAGTATAGGATGAATTCCTTGCCCTGATACTCTCCCCCTCGATCTGAGTGGAGTAGTTTTATTTTTGCAGCGAGTTGGCGGTCGAGCCAGGCCTCAAAGCCTCGGTATGCCTCAAAAGTGTCGCTCTTCTGACGAATCAGATAAACATGGGTGAGCCGAGTGTGGTCGTCGGTGAAGGTGACGTAGTAGCGTCGACCGCCGATAGTCGCAACGGGCGCTGGGCCCCAGACGTCGGTGTAGACGATGTCGCCGAGTCCTTCAGCGCGTGGCCCCTGGCGCGCCTTGGCTATCGGTTTGCGCGTCGCCTTTCCATAGACGCATGCTTCGCAGTAAGTGCTCTCGTCCTCGTTTGGGCAGTACCTCAATCCACTGACTAAACCTTTTTCAGCCAGCTCGCGCGCGGTTGCCGGCGCAATATGCCCCAAACGGCGGTGCAGCTCCATCACGGTGACCCGTTCATCAGCAACAGCAGCGTGGTCGCTCTCGTGCACCACACGGTACAGTCCCTTGGCTGATCGCGGTATGCACCCGATCGTTTTTTCATCAGCGTCGCGGATCGTGCAGTGCCCGTTCGCGAAAGTTGTCGTTAGGCCCATCTCATCGAGACGGCCGATCGACACAAGGGTGTACCCCACCTCAGGTGAGTACAAGACTTCCGTTAGGCGCAACTTTGATACATTCATCCCATTAGGTATTTCAATGACGAGGTCGCCGACGCCTGTGGCAGCGAACTTCTGCTGATTTGCGGCCGTAAACAATTTCGGCGGGATCTGCTGCACATTGATCATTCGATCATGCTCTGGAGTGATGTGACGAGTAGTACCCGAGTCGTATAATTCGACACGGTACGTTTCTTTTGGGCGATCGCTAACTTTCATCACCTCGTTCTCCAGGTTTTCATCAGCGGCTAGTGAGGGGCATGCATAGTCGACCGTTGCGTCTTCACCATCGACTTCCTGTGCCTCATCAACCTGTCCACAGCCCCACGGACTGTCATCGCCGACATCTGAGAACCAGTTGTTGTCATCATCAGGTGCTTGATTTTCTGTACTGATATCTTCATCATCGCTCGACTCTACTGATCTTAGATCGGGTAGGGACTCGTCTTCGTCGATGACACCAAATACCCCGTTCTCCTCATCGGAGTCGGGTACTGCCACGTGTGCGCTACCCGTTTGGTACGTCGCAGGCTTCTTATCATCTTTTGATGTTTGATCATGGTACGCAGCTAAATGTTGGTCTGATCTGCAGGTCCAACACAAATGTTTCGGCCTATTGCCGCGAGGAGGGTGGTTTCCATGGCCACGTCCTCTTCCCTGTGCTGGCGCTGTCATAGCCATGGCCTCATCGCGGTCCTTGCCATCGTTGCGAGGGATGTATTTCATCTTTTGCCGGTCTGCTTCCTCGCTAATAAGCGAGATCAAGGTATCAGGCTCAATGGTCTTCGTCGTCGAGTACAAGCGAGCAGCAGCGAGTTGGCTAGATGCGAAGTTAGCGAGCGAGTTGGGAAGGGATCGGATGATCATCGATCGGTAGTCTTTCTCGTCGATGTCGACGCCGACAGACGCTAACTCTTCGCGCTTCGTCCACAGCCCGTCTAGAAACTGTCGGACCTCTCCACCTCTGGCCAGCTTCATTTCGAGGAATTGGGTGTGTAGCTCGGTTTGTGCGTATGCACCCTTTTCCGTGTACTTGCGTACGATGTCTGACCACATGTCAGCGACAGTAGCCAGCTTTCGGATCTTCAGCGCAGTCGAGTCCGGGATGCGCTGGGTGAGTAGATGTTTTGACATGCCCTCGTCCTTCCTCCATTTGTTAATCTCCTCGGTCTGTGCAACTGTCAAGGGTGCAGGGTGGGTCGGCCAGGCAGCCGTGCCATCAAAATGGTCCCACATCCCTTTCGCTTCAACGGCAACCTGAAAACGAAAGGCGAATATGGCCCAGTTTGTTCCTTTGACATTGAGCTTAGGTACATTGCTCGGTAGCACGTCAGTGGTAATAGGAGTGATGGACATTGCGATCAATTGGCAGGTTTCGGGTTAGATGGAAACAGCAGGGCTCATAACCTGTAAAGATACGAGAAGGATTGGAATGGAGCGCGCGGCTAGAGTATGACTCAGTCGTGCACGGGGCAAACAGACTGTCTGTATTCACCTAGAGTATGACTATGTACGAGATAAGTACTATGATTAGAGGTGTTACAATGTAAGGAGACTTACCTCAGTCGTGCGCGGGGCAAACAGACTGAGGTGAGCGGTCAACAGACAAGGTACTATATACTTGTAGCTATAAGTACTTCGATATAAGAGGGTAGATCGTATGCTGAAGGGTTGAGACAAAAGGAAATAGGCGAGTACACTATACACGTCGTAGCGTAGGTACGAGAAATGCAGGATATGTTCCGTGGAATGATGGCGTCGGCCCGATGAGCGGCGGCGCGCACGCTTGCCTATTCCGACACTCTGAGGGTGAGGCAGGACAAGGTGTTAGCAACCCAAAATCTAATAAAGACTTCGGTCACTTCACACAAGGCTTGCTTATGAGAGAAGATAGAGAACAAGAAGTTGGGGAATTCCAACAAGAACTTGACTGAGTTCTTGTGGTATCAATTCAAGGTATATATCCTGACTACGTTGTTTGTATCTATTATGGCTTGGTCTGTGTGAGCTGCTTAGGGCAGGCTCTTAGGGTAAAGGGTTGTGATGTCATGATGACATCATAAGGTATGTAGATCATTCTAGAAGGGTCTAGACAACGGAGATTAAATAAATGAGGTGGATACATGTAATGGGTCTAGGTGTCATATACCATAATCTAAGTACAACTCCGGTCCTCTGACCTCACTCCTCACGTCCTCCGGTGCGTTCTCGCCCAGGACATCTCCCTGACCCTCCAGACTTCGTCCTCCGTACTCTCCATTTTACCTTGTCTATATCCAAACTAGTCTCACCTCGTAGATACATCCAATCCAGTGCTTCACTTAGGAGCACAGCTCCGGTGACACCCAACCTCCGACCTTACCTACATTCCTATGTACCTCCGAAGTATATAAACCCTTAGATAAACTCCTGTACACTCAGCTTGAATATCAACTTAGACACCGATTCCAAACCCTCAGAACCACGTCCCTTGTCTTCCTCCGCTCCGCTCCGAAATCCGAGACAATGAGAATCAGCAAGGGCGCACCACACACGGTGAAGCCAACATCTCAACACCTCCGAACTCCAGAATGTTGGAGTTACACCCAGGAGTCCGGCACGGCCTTAACACTAGGCCACATTTATATGGTCACGTGCAGTCACGTGATTTGAAGAAGAAAGAAGTCACATGATACATTATGTAATTAGTCACGTGCAAAGGTCATGTGATGTGAGAAGATAACACTTAGCTAAACCCTTAGGTTAGGGTTAGATTCGTAACACAAGGGGGCAATGGTGAAATGTGGATGAGGGAGAGGTGGGGGTGAGATGAGGGCAACAGTGAGATGAGGATAACAGTGATGGTGAAATGAGGATGAGGGTGAGGTGAGGGTGATGGTGACAGCAAAATGAGGATGTGAGTGAGGTGAGGGTGAGACAAGGAGAAGATGAGGATGAGATGAGGATGACAGAATCATGCAAACAGAGAGGGTGGATGATGGTGCAATATGCATGTTGGCCATTGTTTCTGCACATCAAGGGCCAGGGTGATGATGGGGCAAGAGGTGAGGTGAGGTGAGGTGAGGTGAGGTGAGGTGAGGTGAGGTGAGGACGAGGTGAGGTGAGGGTGAGAGGTAAGAGTGAGGGTGAGAGGTGAGGGTGAGGGTGAGGGTGAGGTGAGGGTGAGCCAGGTGAGGACAAGGACAAGGACAAGGATGAGGTGAGGGTGAGGGTAAGGATGAGGAGAGAATGGGGGCAGGGAGAGGATGAGGATGAGGCAAGGAGGAGAGAAATAATGGCAGCTGGCTTCTGCATACCAAGGGTGAGAGTGTGAGTGTGAGGAGAGGATGAGGATGAGGATGAGGACAAGGAGGGCGAGGACCAGGACCAGGGGGAGACAGTGAGGGTAAAGTTGGGCAAGGACAAGGATGAGGTTGGACAAGGACAAGGACGGGCACGGGCAAGGGCAAGGGCAAGGGCAAGGGCAAGGGCAAAGGCAAAGGCAAAGGCAAAGGCAAAGGCAAAGGCAAAGGCAAAGGCAAAGGCACAATATGCACACAATTGTACATGTTGTGCCATTACCTTCTGCATACTGAGGGTGAGAGATGAGGGTAAGGACAGGGACTCTAGGTGAGGACAAAAGTGTGGCTGAGGCAAGAGGTGTTGTTGAGGCTGATCAGGCTAAGGCCAAGGGTGAGGACAAGGGTTAGAGTGAGAGTATTTAGGCTGCATGCCATTTAGCCACAACTTACCAAACTTGGGAAATGCCGACTTCGTCAGTAGATACCTTGCTTGAGCTAATAGTCACAGTGTTCTTCAATTGAGAAATAACAGATGTGCATTAAACATGTAGCAACTAATACTTTTCAGTCGAGAATGAAGAGTCGGAATAACATTACAAGTCAGAACATTCAAAGATGGTTGGAGCAATTCATACATGTTATACTTTCTTTCGTATTCCTGCACCGAGTTTTTTACTTTCTTGTGCACTTGCCCTTAACAGATAGCAATGGGTCATCAAACGACTTTGATGGCAGGCATTTGAGAGGTGAGGCAGGTGAGGCAGAGTGCAAGATATGGATGGAGTGTATGTCAGCCGTGAAATTGTTGTAGTTTTTGAAGGAGGTGTGTGATGGTTGGAAGTGAACACACGCAGTCGCTCCCTGGAGGTGGGCCCGATACAACTGAGGGGGGACAAGTCTCCCATTTGCATCGTAAGTGTGCAGGGGGCACATGGAGTGTGCATGTTGTTCAATGATCTCTTCCAGGGCGTGTTTCACTGCAGTTGAGTGTGTTGGCCACAAGCAAATAGGGTCATCATCAGGATAATCATCTACAGAGTCCCTGGGCTACGAACTTGTTAGTGAAATGTGAAGCAGTGAGTTAGGTTGTTATGCACTTGAAAGAATATATGGTGGAATTTTAAGTCAGAGATGCTGTCAGCAGATGGCATGAAACCACATCTGGTGTGGCCCTCTGTTGCCACGTTATTCTCGAGGTGGCAAATGTTGTCTATGACGGTGACAAAGTTGGTTGCAAAAGTTGTATCGACAGGCCTGGTGCCAAGGCAGGACCCTTTTGCATCAGCAAGTGTAGGGGCTGCGTTGGTCGCCTGAGTCCACGAAGTGTCGCTGTTTCACGATCACAAGTAAGTGTGGTATTAGGCTATCTGGGCTATTTCAGTCACATACCTAGAGAGCCAGAAACTGTCTTCACTGATGTTGACGACAATGGACAGTAGAGCTTGAGCTGCATTTGTGTCTGCATCATCATTTCCGTCAGTGGTGCAAAGTATATATTTGTGACCCTGGCGAGTCCAGCGGACATTGGCGGGTAGGGCAGGATCTCCCAGGTAAGTGCCAGAGCACATGAGAGAATTCCAGAGATTGTCAAAGGAAGACATAGAGACAGTGGAAGGAATTGTCAGGATACAGTCCATTTTCTTTGCAGTTTGCGTGATCATCTCAATTTAAGTGTAGCCAGTCAGGGGGAGAGTTTAGTGAAGATGAAATTTTTCCGCAGTTGTGGAGTCATGTCAAAAGTTTTCAGGCCTTGCCCTTGATTGATCTTGAATTTTGGTGACCTGATCTATTGAAATTTTAAAGATGGGATCATGGTGGTTTCAAGAGTTTGGTGTGGTCTGTTGGCTCAATCATCGCATCTGCAGTGATTTTGATAGTGACATTGAGAAGCAGTAAGAGAGTACATTGGAGACATTTAATTATGTAAGATCATAAGTGTGGTTGAACAGGAGATAGTACGCATAAGAAGAAGACTCCCACTCTTCTGAGAGACTCCATCTGGCAGATCATACGAGTCAGTTGTGGTCATTGTTGGATGAATGAAAAAATTCACCTGACCACTGTTTGGATGCAGGAGCGAACATCATCATCATCAAGATCTAACAGTTCGTTTGCATGATGTGGGCAAATGATGATGATGAAATATTTGTGTGTGTTGAGACTTGTCATTTTATGTTCATCATTGTGCACCATGATCACATCAACTTCTTTTTGCTTTCGAATAGCAGGGACGCATCACATGGCGAAGGGTGCACACACTGAGAAGAAACTTCTGCAAGGATACAGCTCTTTTCCTGTGCCATCTGCAAGGGGAGTTGTTGTTTGTATTGTAATGGAGTCAGCATTGACGTGTTCAGTATGACTCTTCGCATATATAGTCGGTGAGAGGAAGAAAACGGAATCAGGGATTGTGTTGTGGTTCATCGGTGTGTCAAATTTTTTTTTCATGTCTGTGAGGAAGACCATTGAAATAGTTGAACATTTGCAATTTTGAGGAGTTGAGGTTGACAATTTGTCAGGGTGAAGAAAATTTGTGCAAAGAAAATTTAGCAGTGGAGCCACAGGATTTACGGCGGAGGAAATGCAATCTCATGATGATGTTGATTTCAATTTCAGGTGCATGGAAGGAATGAACACCATCCGAGAAGGGATCATCATAGGCAAGATTGTTCTCTGACCTTTCAAAGTTGTTAACACAACTCTTTCAAGTGAATGAGGATGGAGATGAACCTTGGTCACTCATCAACGGAATCTTCTTCATCTGTTTCACCAAATATCAAGGAGGAATTGGCACAGCTAACACTATTGGAGTTGTTAACAGTGAGTTTTCATGCATGGAACGCATCAATAAAGCAGCCGAAATTCAATGGATTGTTGCTAATGCTTCTCAGGACGTCATCACCTGTTTCGTGGAGCAATCTGACAGGAAATGCCAAGTAGCGGAAGAGGCCAAGGCAAGGAATGTTGTGGATCATGTGGCGTGTAAATGGAAACAGAGGAATGAGATCGCAGAACTGTGATGCACACAGCTGAGACAGATGATGTTTATGATCCAGAAGAGTTTTTGCGAATTCCGACCCCTGAGGAACTCAAAGATTGTTACAGTGCATTTTACGAAGTGACTTCTGCACCAACACTTTGTAGTCACATTTGCACTGTCTGTGCTTGGGAATGTGGTGTTATGAATAAAACCGTGACAAGGAAATGACTGGACCACATACCTGGAAGAGAGTGTCTACAACCTTTGCACCCACATCCAGCGCATGAATTGGTTGATGGCTTGTTCCTCGAGTCCACTGGGCTTTCAGAACAAGATGGCATTCATTATGCAAACATGTGTTCAACTTGCCTGCATAGTTTGGAGAATAAGGCTCCAGGAAGCGCCTGTTCCAGTTTTGCTATCGTCAGATCCCTTTTTCCTTTTTCCTTCATCTTATGGGGCCCCTGACGCCTTTAGGGTACTTGCCACAATAGAGGCAAATACCACATCAATCTATATTGATGATCTTCTATTTGAGTTGTAATAACTTCTTTCATTTTCTTTCTTTCTTCCGGACAACTTTCCCATGCCAAACTGTTCATCAACTGTTTGCTTTTTTCTTAACTTGTTCCAATTGGTTCCAATCTTTCACTCCAATGGACAGCTTACATTTCCTGATGACATCTATATCATTTATTTCTCCTTTACTCATTATGACTCAAGACTACCCTAGGACCCACTGGTCTGTGCTCATTGTAGTCTAGTATAAATACCTGCCGCCATGTACCATAGTTCTTTAGCTAGTTCTACGCAATCTCAGTGTTATTTCTAGTCACCATGAGTCCCTCGAGTCCCTTGTGTGCACACTAAGGGTAGACCAGATAGCGAGACCCCTGAGTAAAGTCTTGTACTACTTTTGAAGTACATTCCGACTAGTTACTATGCAACTAGCATAACAGTAAATAGTCGGAGGATGTGGCATCAAGCGCCCCTCAACCATGTCTGCCACAGCCATGGCATTAAGTTTGTAAGTGCTGACATTCCCTTGCATGGCTCTTTGTAACTGATCAACAGATTGTACTCCCATGTTCTTCTTCAGAAACAGCTTGAACACATAGATGTGTGGGTACAACAGAGCAATTAGCATTTGCTCGGGCACTGTGAGTCCTTGCAGCTCCCAAGAAACTGCACCAATCCATGTGCCATTGACAAGAGCATCCCTGATCTCCATCACATTTATCAGATGGGGCAAGCTTCCAAAGAACTGGTTGCATTCAACATTTCGAGTTAGGCAAGTGGTCGTGAGGAGGACGTTGTGGTGGTTGAAGAACAACAATCTGGATTTGTATGGTGATATAGAGATCAACCCAGTAACGAAGTTCAAGGGAACTCCATTACGCAGGGACAAGAAGGGATGGTAGATCTCCTGTGGGAGAAACTCACAGGGCAAGTTCTTGTAGGTTGAGATAGAGCTCTTGAGTAGTCAAATGGGCAGGTGACTGAGGAGTTGACTAGGAGGTGGTCAAGGTATGAAGGCAGAAGGATGATGGGAGAAAGTCCTGGATTCTGCGATAGAGACGAAGCCATAAGGGCGTCTCTTATACTATATAGGACTACAGGGAGGCTGTGTAGCTACCTGTAAGTATTAATGCCCTTAACCCTGGGCAAAGGGTATAGCTATAAGTAGCTAAACTCTATTACTAAGATATTGGTAATAGGTGGAGCTGATGAGTAAGTCTATTGGAAATAGTGGAGCTGATCAGTAAGCGTCCACTAAGCATGACATCATAAGTGACATCATGTACCTGTGATGTCATCGTGAAGACATATGACATCATGGGTCTAGAAGCTATATCAAATAGAAGTATGAATAGCGTTAATCATGATCACATGTCCATCGGGACTGCATGTGACATGGCCTAGATTTATGGTCTGGATCAGAAGATCAGAATATGAAATACCATGAATCTCAACATCCAGCATGGTTGCAACTCTTGCCCGAAGATGATGTTCCACAAGAGATCTGTGCCATAGTTCAACATTCTTCAGATGAGGGTGTTGTGGATCAGGAAAGTGCGGGGTATGTTCCACTGGATGATGAGGATGAAGGTAAGTCATTTTAGTGGACAAAAAGAGTGTGCATCACATCTGACGTTTGCATTGGAAACAGAAACGGGTGCTGCGGAGGAGGAGTATTTGGCAGATGCAGTGATCAAAGAATCAAGTAAGTTGTTGTGAGGGTAAATACATAATATAACTGTTGATTTTTTTTGGGATGGAATGAACACAGACGGACCCAACGTGATTCCTTTGCAGGTGTCAGGCAGTGTGGATTCTGACCTAATGAACATACCAACAAATGAGTTGATGTGGTGGGGTCTTCAAAATGTTTGGAAGGACAGTGAAGAGGGGGTGTATGGAATCCGTCAAGGTTCACATCCAGTGGTGGATTTTCATCCTCAAGGAATGCCAAATGAGGCCAATGTATTCATCAAGGCTTTTCCATGTCTGTTCCCATATGGCATGGGAGGCATCAAGTCAGCAAATAATCAAGGACTCAATTTTGGAGAACATGTTCGCTGGGCATTACAGCTCCATGACCACCGATTTTGCATGCATGAAACATTTCCTTTTTTCACATTCAGAATCCTTCAACGCTGACAAGCATTGAGCTCTGCACGGGTTCAAATGCAGAGGAGAGATTTTGAATGTGATCAGCATTATTTTCTTCCCTGACCTTGGACACACTTCAATGTGCCGCAAGCGAAGAAGGTCAAAATGTCTTGTCATCCAATCCTGTAGTGCAAAGTTTGTGCAAACACATGTTTGTAGTGTCAGGATGAATTCAAGGTTCAGATAGTGGACGCTACCAATTACGCAGTCAAATATGGTCCACAGTGCTCATTCTGCAACCTCCCTCACTTTGGATCACCATCAATCCAGTGATTTACATGACCCGATCGTACAGATATTAGCAGGAGAACAAATCGATCTAGACCAAGTTTCACAAGTCATGTTACCTGACAAGGAACCCCATGCATACAACATCACTCGTGATCCTTATGCTGCCAGCAAATTCTTCCACTATATCATCCGAGTTATTCTAGAGAAGTTGTTTGGAATAACTGCATTGTCAACCACTGTGACAAGCAACATCAGAGTCTTTGGTTGTGTCTCTGGCTACTTTGGGACAGTTGAATCACAAGGCCAAGGCAGCCTTCACCTCCACATGCTACTATACTTAACAGGTGCCCCTTCAAGCGCGCATATGACAGAGTTGTTGCAAACAGAGGAATTCCACCAGAAGATGGTTGACTTTTTGAAGGCTAATCTGTGTGTGGAAATACCAGGAATCAAATCTAGGGATGATCTGAAGCACATCCTGAATGAAGTGGAAATTGCTTGGAGTCGTCCTCCAAATCCAGTTGCATGCAATGATGTGTACTTCGGGAACGTTGCTGAATTGGAGAAACACATTGCACGGTCAAAACAGGTGCATACGTGTGAGTATCGGCGGTGCCTGGTACCAGATGGAACAGGACGATTCAAGTGCAAGTGACAAGTGCTGTTTGAGAAGTCAGAGGAATTTGCAGTTCACCCAGATGGGTGATGGTCAGTGAGAATAATTTTTCAGTATTTCAACACATGGGTTCACTCACTGTCTGCGCATGTTCGGTGCAATAACGATGCCAAGTTGCTGACAAACAAAAGAGATACAAATAATGTCTCCTTTTATGTGATGACATATCAAACGAAGAAACAGGGCAAGAACTATAATGTGTCTGCCATTATGGCGAAGGGGTACGAATACCATTTGGAGAGAGAATAGAATACTGGATATGTTGATGAAGTACAAGATTGACAGCAACTCATGTTGTTTCATCTTGTAAACGCTATCAATCATAAACAAGAGCTTGTAGCTCCCATGGTCATCATCTATCTCATGGGTTGGGGCGACTCTATCTGTTCACATCATTATTCCTATGTCTACTGGTCAAGCTTTGTACATCATCTCTTGATTGCATTTCCTGACCTATGGACTGTTGATCACAGGGACGAATCAGCAAATAATGAACCCAGTCCTAGTCAGGCATGTAATGTTAGATGTCATCATTATATCGTCTGATGTGACTAAATAGCCCACGACTGGACCCTCTGATGTCTTTGCAGGGAACAGAGAGGAGAACATGGCAGAGGTGGTATGTACCAATAAGGAGAAACTTTGTCATATTCCTGAACTTTGTTAGCAGACTAATGAAGGGGAAAATGTCACCCTGAATGTCACCAACAATGGTGCAGTACATATTCAAAGCCAAGTTATGGATTATTCCCATCATGGGGAAAGTCTGGTGCACTCCAACATGTTGTATTTTTTCATGGACATGTACGATGCAAAAAAGACACCTAACAACAGGGAGGCAACTAACACCGAGAGAGGGCATCCACCTCACGAACAAGTTTCTTACCTTTCAACCCACCCACAGTGTCAGTCGCATTTAAGGATCATGTGTCCCATGGGACACAAGAATTTACCCAATTTCATCAGCAAATGGTTTCCATAAAGTGACGTCCCAGAGCGTTATCCATTCTACTGTGCTTGCACATTAATGCTTTTCAAACCTTGGAGAGACATCACTGCAGATTTGAAGGAATCACAGGAGTCATGGTCAGAGGCATTTGAATGATTTCAGGACACGATGAATCCCACACAACGATCTCAACTCAGTAACATTCAATATTTCTATCAGTGTGACTTTCAGCCCAACAACATCGAGATTCACAGGATGGTACCACACAGATCGAGGAGGAAAGAGGCGATGCAGACATTGATGAACTCCCTGAAGATGATATCCCCCCTTCTTTACAACCCAGAGTCACCACAGAGGATATTAACGGAATTCTTGCAGTTGAAAAGGTGAGAGCTGTACGAATTTTCCCAGTGAACGAAACATTGCCTGATGAAATTAATCTTGGAGCATCACTGAGAAATGGGGATCAAAAAGACATAGAAAGGTTGTTGAAGTAGAAAGATCGATTGACACAACAAGCTCAGGAAACATGGATGAGTGAAGATGAACCTCACCCAGACAGCTTTGCGGATGTCATGCCACTCAATGAACTATCTGAAAATGCAAGCTCTGTTACTCATCTCATCTGCCCTGAAGAGGCACTTTCCACTGTTGAACCTGAGTTGCTCAATATTTATCAAAGACATGTGTATGACATTATTACATGGCATCTCGACTGTACTCTTGCTGGTGACCAACCCCCATCTCTCTGCATGCTTATTACTGGTGAGGGCAGAATCAGAAAATCCAAGGTTATGGTTATTCAAATATTTTTGATCAAAGGGCGTCCACAAAATGCTGATGAAATGTGCATACACTGGGATAGCAGCTTCGCTCATTGAAGGCAAAACCTGTCATGCTACTGCCATGATATCTTGGAATAAATGGTCCATTTCAGCTGTGGCAAAAGTGAAATTATGAGAATGTGGCGCTCTGTTGCATATCTCATAATTGACGAGTTCTCTATGCTTAGCAAAACATTTCTTGCGATATATGAGGAGTTTGTCATGGTTATCACGCTCAAACAGCAGATGAGGGTGTTGGATCTGGTTTGGTTGGACTTTCTGCGACATCTATGTATTGGGCAAGTACAACCTCACCATCTCACAATGTTATGTGGCCTAGTTCTAGATGTTCCAAGCTGCCCTGAAACTGACTTCATGACTCCTCCATGGAAGGACACCATTCACATTACACCTAGACATGGAGTCTGAAATCATTGGAATGAGTCCGCTGTACACAAACACTGTCGTGACAATCGAATGATGCTTGTCCGGTGTCAAGTGATAGATTGAATCCATGATCGCCAGCCAACCTCCCCAGAACAACATGCCATTCGACAGGTGACCATGAAAAGAATAGGCAATTCATCAATGAATTTGCCAGAAACAGTTTACCTTGCAATTGGTATGCGAGTCCTTGTGACGAGCAATCTCGATACCAACAACAACATTGCAAATGGGACAAAAGCCACCATTACTAACATAGTTCTTCATCCTCAAAGTGCTTGTCAGCAGCAAGCAGACAGTGTTTATGATTTACAGGTAGTACCATCTCATTATGTTCTTATGAATGGCAACCAAACAGTGTTTACGATCTACAGGTTCCACCTCTTTATATTCTTGTGAAGCTGGACTGATTCTGAGGTTCCCCTCTGGATGGTCTGGAATCAGGCATTGTGCCTATTGAGCTGGCAATGACATCCATCCGGTTTACTGCAGTCTACAACAGTAATAAAAAAATCCAGACAGTGAAACGAATGCAGTTTCCAATCACTCCAGCATATGCTTGTACAGACTATTGATTGCAAGGACAAATGATTTCGGCAGCAATTGTGGATCTTGCTACACCACCAACAGGAGATCTCAACCTCTTCAACCTCTATGCTGCTCTTTCGCAAAGTTGTGGAAGAAACAATTTGGTTACTACATGATTTCAATGACTGGTTTTTTCTGGCCAATCATTTGTTAGATCTCTTACAAGAGGACAACCGGCAAAGAGACCTGGATGCAAGCACCAGAGACTGGTAGGAGAAGATGCAGTAATAGATTAAACCACAAATTGTATAGTATGCTACAACTGACTTTCACCTTGTTTGTTCAAAAGGAGTAATGAATGAATGACATCAGTCAGAGTATGGTCTGTATAAGAGACAGAAACAAAAGCCACTGTTTCAAACAATTCTTCCTCGGAATACCTTATAATGAATAAGTGTTGATCACGAAGCTGAAGTGCATTGCATATCGACCATAGTGTGCATGAAAGGCACAAGAAAATATGTGCATGATTGCAGCATAGAGTTGATGTTCGTCAAGACTTGCCATGTGGACAAATTGGTTGGGCAAACTGCCGAACAAGTTCTCTGCCAAGACAATCAACACATCTAATGTAATTGACCAGGGACCCTCATGTTGTTCTGTCTCAAGTAGCCCCAAAGCCTCCTCAGGGACCTCAGATAGTTGCAGTACCGAAAACCGCACTAAACCGTCTGAACAATGTTCTACTGGAAACCAGACACATCAATAATTCACATTTTCACCAGATCCTGCTTACCTAACAAGAAAAATGGATTGTATGACATCCAGACTGAGGGAAAAATAAAATCAAGCACCCCTATCAAGAGCAAGACCCTTCAAGCTGACATCATTTGTCCAATTAGTATACAGGAGAGGGGGTTTTTATTTTTTATGTTAAGCCAATCACTAGTTCAACAATACACCAGTCTCCAGTCACGTGTTACTTGAAAAGTGGGTCAATTCCGACCCACCAGAGACCTTGCAAGCAAGGTAATATGGACACCACTTGAACACAACACTTCAATGTTCATCAATACTTGTTTTTCATTGTATAAAAATTTCACTTGTTCTCTTAAACATTCAGATAGAATTTCTAATAGATATGTAGTTTATTTATTACATCCATTTTTGGCATACCCAAGTGGTACCCACACCCATGACCCATGTGGATATAGCTGATCTGTGCCATTGCCTAAATAGAGCATGGAGAAATCAAACTCTACTACTGTATGTTCCAACTGACCAGCAACACCCTGATATCTTCATGAAGAACCTTGGAAAAACAAAGTTCCAAGAAGGCAGGAGAGCCTTACAACTCATCAACTATCCCATGTCACAAACATAAACAGCAAGGAGTGTTGAGAATCATGGTATTTCATATTCAAAGATTCTAATCCAGACTGTGATTCTAGGCCATATCACATGCAGTCCCAATGGGCATGTGGATATGTTTTACACTATTCATATTTGCCATTTGATATAGCTCTAGATGATTCCATCATATGTCTTTATAATGACAGAGTATGATGTCATATATGACATCATGCTTAGTGGTATGCTTACTGATCAGCTCCACTATTACCAATAGGCTTACTGATCTCCATCTATTACAAATACCTTTGTAATAGAGTTTAGCTATACTTAGCTACAACCCTTCACCCAGGGTCAAGGGCATTGCTACTTACAGATGAGTTTATACATACATATAAATACTCCATAAAAGAGATGCTCTTATGGCTTGTCTCTCTATCACAGAATCTAAAGATTCACCCACTCCTTTCTGCCCTCACCTCTAAGACCCTCACCTGCTACTATCCAGATTACCCTGCCTAGTATCAAGCTTAGAGAGCTTGGTTTCAACCTACATGAACTCAATCCCAGTGAGTATCTCCCACTGGAATAGAGATCCCTTCTTTCTCCTGCATAGTGAAGTTCCTTTGAACTTCATTAAAGAAAAAACCCCTGAGGAATTTATTCCAAAGAAATATCACTAGGTTTTGAAAGAAAAAATCAGAATGCATGTCCATCAGAAAACATTGGGACCATGCTATAGATCTTAAGGACACATTCAAACCTAAAAAGGGTCAAATTGTTCCCCTTTTGGTGATGGAACAAGACAAAGTCACTCCATTTCTAGATGATCAGCTTAATTAGGCCTTCTAAGTCCTCCCAAACATCACCCATGTTCTTTGTGCCTAAGAAAGATAGCAAAAAGGATATCGTACAGGATTACCAATACCTCAACAAACACACAGTCAAAAATAACTACAGTAGACTTTCTCATAATGTATATGGTAGTAGTGTATAAATCTCATAATGTATGGACTTCAGATGGCTCCCATCATGGAATGCAGGGAAATATATAATATATAGTCAATTTCATAATGTATAGGTTGGACAGATGGAATATATGTACACTATGAGATGAAACAACTGAATGCAAGTCTTAGATCGACTTCAGGTTATCACCAAAAGGTCAACTGGGAAGAAGGGAGGATTCTACTGAGTCCGACTTGAGAAGGGAAAACCCAAAAGAACTAGACTGGGGATGCCAGTACTAGCCTTGGAGTTTATATAGCATAGTATGGTATGTACATGTTTGTATCGGATCTACCGATGTAGGGCATAGGGTGTAACATGAGGTAGCAGAGATTAAGAACATGAGTTATGACATGAGTGTTAAGACCGTGCACTCCGGAAGTAACTCCGGAATGTCGGAGTTGACTTGGGTGTGTTGGGACTTGGCTTCACCGTATGTGGTGTGCCCTTGCTGAGTCCGATGTCCCGGATTTCGGAGATGTTGGAGATGTCGGAGGGTTATTAACGAAGTTCAAAGGAACTCCGTTACGCAGGGACAAGAAGGGAATGGGGTTGTCCTGTGGGAGAAACTCACAGGGTCAAGCTCTTGGTTGAGATAAAGCTCTTGAGTAGTCAAGTAGGCAGATTGACTGGGTAGTTGACTAGGATGGTGATCTCAAGGTGTGAAGGCAGAGA
>JBBPND010000244.1:0-16395 GCA_038090655.1 Gastroboletus turbinatus
AGGACCTGCTATGACATAGTAGGTCTGTGCTCACTCCACCTTACTATAAATACCTAGTCGCCATGTACAGTAGTCTTCAGCTAGTTCTACGCAATCTTAGCGTTGTTTCTAGTTACCATGAGTCCCTTGAGCTCCCTGTGTGTGCACAAGGGATAGATTGGATAGTGAGACCACCTGAGTGTCTGTAGGCTACACTTGAAGCCTACACTCAACTAGTTACTACGCAACTAGCGTAACACCACCCAACTGAAAGGAGGGGGGATGAGGGAGGGGAGGGGGACGAGTGCACATGAACAAGTGTGTGTGAGGACATGAAGGGAGTGCCATCTGTGCTTGTGCACACGGATGGGCTCTCTGCACCTTAGGCACCAATGCAAGTGCACACACACATGCAGACAGCAAGTCTGCGTGTGTACATATGTGAGCTCCCTTGCATGAGCTTGCTCTCGCCCTCATTGCCCTCATCACCCTCATGTCCCCCTTGTGTTGTGTGTGCTCTTGCCCATCCACCTTGGCCTTCACATGCATGTGAGCACATGTTGTACCGGGGAGGTCTGGGCGGTCTGGCAAGGGTTGGGCTGGCCGGCTGAGTCCTCACAGACAATGGCAGGAGTCCTGGCACAGTGGCTGGAGTCCTCGTAGGCAGTAGTCCTCGCATGTGTAGCTTATGTTAGGTCATCATCATCCTTGCTTCCCTCCATCCGTGTCCTTGCAATGGGAGCTCTCCCGAGAGTGAGAGCTACCCACCCCGGTCCAACGTACATATGCAGACAGTGAGTCTGTGTGTGGATGCTCGCCCACATGCATGTGCTAGCTGTCAATCACGCATGTTGTGTCATCACTGCTGCATGCTCTTGGGAGAACAAGGCAAGGGTGGATGAGAACAAGAGGCAAGGATGAGGGAGGGCAAGAGGAGGGCAAGAGGAGTGACAATGACCTGCACCAAACTACTTAGATGCATGGTCAGAGCAACCCCCTACCCGAAAATAAGAAATTCTACCACTTGCTGTGGTTAGAATCTTCTAATACTTTAGGGCCAGATGACCCTTAATATGAACTACCTTTCTCCAAATTTCTCAATATTTCACCTGAAGAATGGGAAGAAATTAAATATCTCGCCCAAATCATAGCTCTGTTACTATCTATTAGTACATGGCTAATAAATCTCTAAATACTATGTATATAGCCAAGTGCCAGTGAGACTAACCAATCTGGTAACCATGCCCTGCATAGCCATGCATAGCATGGCCTCATTTTGACACAGCCTTAGTTGCTAAGGAGGCAACTTGATTACAAAGCACATGATTGGGCTTGGTAATCATTGACTCAGCATTTATAAGCAATCTCTTGGCATTAGTCAGTAATCTCTTGGCATTTGTAAGCAGCCAACTCTTCTGATTGGCTAGCACAGCCTCTGTATTTATGTATATAAGGAGAGGTGTTCAGGCCACCCAGAGAACATTCATATTCCATAAGAATCACCTAAGAGACAGATACGAGAGTGACCCTTTTACCCTCTCAGTCTCACCAAACATATCTGGAGTTCCCTCCATAGGTAACCCACAGAGGACCTAGTGTAGGATCATCTCCATAGCTTTAGAGCATTGTTTTGTTAGGAGTAAAAACTTGAACCCAATAGCAGACAAGTGAAATAGGACACCTTTAGGGAGAAAACCCATAATAGGGCAACTAAAGGGAATAGATCACAAACAACTCATTCTACCAGTACCTCTAACATCCCCTCATACCCACTGACTATCCACCTCAAGGGATAAGTGATAGTACAGTCTGGTACACCTGAACAAACATCTCCTTAGTTGCACAATATGATTGTGTTATTAGAACCTATCTGAGTGAACTAAGTGACTATTGACTACATTCCAATTAATTTGGAACATCTTTACATCTGTACAATCCAGCATATCATCGGATTAGTACTCTACAAAGCCTCTGACTTCCTTTTTAGGAATTCTTTTCCATAACCTTTAATACCTATCTGATTGACCTAGCAACTTCATTAGTGTTGACTAGAGTTTATCTGTGTTTGTTTTATTGACTAAAAAGGAATTACCCCTTTTGGTTAAATAACCCCTATCCATAATTTTACTATCCTATAGCCTAGTAACCCTCTACTGTTGACTAGAGTTTCTTAAGTGCATAATCACTAGTGTATTACCTTACTAACCAGACTTCCATCTGAAGTGTATATTCAATCATCTAATCCGTAAATGTCAGTTGAGGATTAGTGAACAACCCATGTTATTGACTACACTAAGTCTATTCACCAACTCAATCCTAGTAGATTCTAGTTATTGTTTTGTCTAGGAGATATAACTTATCCCTAGCTCATAGTGTTTCAACTGTGGAAGGCAAAGCATATGTAAGTCTGGGGAAATACAAATATATTTTATTCATTTCCTATTGCTGAGCCTAAGTAAGAAGACAGCGGTTGAGCCATGTCGATGTTGAAGTTTGAGCGTTGGTGTGAGCTGAACATGTTGCACGGATCAGTTGATCATTTGATCGATCAACTTCTTTGTTTCCATATTTAGGTCTCAACTTGATGGCAACAATCTTTTTGATGAAACATTGTATTCTGCGCAGTACACCACGTGTCAACGAGTAATCCATTAAAAAATTCTGCTAGGGCACTCTGTTCTTCCTCAGCATGATCCTCATTCAACCCGTCTTCAAAACAAAACAACCAATGCAAGTCAAAGAGTTGACTTCAGGTTATCACAGATTTAAACTGGAGAAGAGGAAGATGGAGGAACTGAGTCTGACTTGAGAGGGAAAACCCAAAAGAACTAGACTGGGGATCCCAGTACTAGCCTTGAGGTTTATATAGCAAACTATCTGTTTGTACATGTATTTAGTGATTAAGAACATGAGGCACGGCATGAGGTGTATGAAATGGAAGAGAAGAGAAGCATGACCATGATGGAACAGCATGCTGTGGCAGAATGGAAGTAGAAGTGTGCACAGCACGAAGATGATCATGGGAACAATATAACTATATATGGTCCGTTGCACAAGTGCAGTGTGTATCCCATGACTGATGGACTAGCCTGCATGTTTGAAGGAAATAAAGGTGTCATGTGATCTGGTCACCTTGGAAAAGATCAAGGAAATGACTAAGTGTGTTATAAGCATATGGCATTGTTACTGACCATAACACAAAATCCCCTGGAGGGGAGCTGGAAGATCTTCCCTCGTGTGAATCCATGTCTCCCTCATGACGACCCAGGACTCTTGCTCCTGTATAGCCATCGAGCAACTTGACCTGGTGGATGCATGCCAAGATTCCATCATTGATGGACTGAAGGTGTTGCCAGTGGCTCCGCAACTGCATTGCAAGTCGTGGGTCTTGGGCCTCGAGATCAAGGATGACATGCGGATATCTGACTGAATCATCATGAATTTTGGTGCACAGTCACACAATCTCCACGTTACATTGCACAATCTCCTCTCTTGTGCATGCTGCATCAAAGTGCAGGTTAGTGGCTTGATGAAAAGAAGGTTGAGCCCATGACTTCTTGCTAATGTCTTCACCTTGTAAAAGTTTGAAATCGCTGAGAAAAGCATAGTTGGCAATTTGTTCCCACTGAAGGGGAGGGCAAGGAGGGTTGAGTTCGGCTGCATACTTGTTATATTGATCAATCACATTGTGGATCGCTGTGGCATGGCTCTTTAGTGCCTTCAAGATGTGCATCCTTAGCTTATACCCTTGCAATATATCAACCACATGGTGATCTGGAGCAAAATTATGTTGCATACTGAGGTTGTTCATCTGGAGCTTCATGAGCTCGAGTAATCACATGACAACCAACTTCTCAACATTGTCAGCTGCCTTATAAAATCAATGGTGCTTGAGTCGTGCTTCAAATTTGATATGCTCAGGGTGAGTGGAACCCTATCTGGAACCAGGGTTCAACTGTGCTTCGAAGCTCTCAACACTGTCCAATTTGAGCTCAAGCTTCTTCTGCATGTGGGTACAATGCTGCTTAATCTCTGCAACATGCTTATCCGTAACCCCTTCATGCATGGCACTGAAATTGAGTTTCTTGAACTCTGCCAGTGCCTGTTGCCAAGCCTTTCTGGAACATTCTCAGTCATGTCATTTTAAGCCAGTTATGGTAATAACCTACTCCGCATCATCAAGCTCATTGAGTGCCTTCACATAGTTGAAGTATATGTATGCTATCATCTTCTTGTCGGTGATGAGCTTTGACAAGATAATCTCTCTCCTCATGCAACTTGGCTTTGAAGTCAACATCAGTGAGATCAGGATGAACGTGCTGTTGTGTATTGATGATGTCAAGACATTGGACATAATTATCATAGAGGAAAGTACCTGTTTCGTAAACATCAACAATCAGTCAGTCAACATTGTTGGAATGGAATGATGACCTAATGACACATATTTCTCCATGTCAGAAAAAAATTTAAAATGTTCATCCAACACTTGGTGCCTGTGAAAATCAGTTGCGGAGCGGATTTCCATGGCAAGTGAGTTTGACTTCAAAAAAACTTGTTCACATGTTTCAAAGTCTTCCTTTCCCACACCACACTTGTACTTCAGGTGATGCTGTACTTGGCACATACAGTTGTGGGCATGGCTGTGGAAACTCAGGACAACTCCATTGATGCCCCTGGCATGGATGGTTGTACCGAGAATGGAACAGTGGAGCAGTTTCATAAAGATGCAGTGGATGTCGTACCCACAGAGAAAACTTTCCAGGAATATGTTGGCTAGCCAAGATATGGTAGCAAGGAGATATTTCATGCTATGTTACCATAAGCAGGAGAAATTGGTTGATCACAAAGTGTGCACTTACAGTTCACCGCTTTGCACCATGTTGCATATGGTAAGTAAAAAGCCATGGCGACAAATGGAAATGAGGATTCCTGACTTGCGAAATATAGTGAACATCTTCTTCTGTGCCTCTGGCACTGCATTATGCCAACGATCAACACAGACATTAGTAGGCTCAGCATTGTGTTCTTCCAGCTTGTCTATCCAAGGGTCATCTGTTATGAACCTAACCCTAATCTAAGGGTATTAGCTAAGTCTTATCTTCTTCACATCATGTGACCCTTGCACGTGACTAATTACATAATGTATCACATGACTTCTTCCTTCTTCAAATCACGTGACTGCACGTGACCGTGTGAATGTGGTCTAGACCCATTACATGTGTTCACCTCATGTATTTAATCTCCGTCGTCTAGACTCTTCTAGAACGATCTACGTACCTTATGATGTCATCATGACATCACAACCCTTTACCCTAAGAGCCTGCCCTAAAGCAGCTCGCACGGACCATATCCATAATAGATACAAACAATGTAAACATATATATACTATGCAACTAGCTCCACAAGAACTCAGTCAAGTTCTTGTTGGAATTCCCCAACTTCACTTGTTTTCTATTTTCTCCAGTCTACTTGTGTGAAGTGACCGAAGTCATTTATTGATTTTGGGTTGCTAACATCATCAGGGTCGTCTGCAGTATCTTGCGTATTAGTCGATGTCCAGATCTTTTGAACTTCATCCTTGAAATAATCAACATAATCTTCCTTGATCCAGATAGATGACTGTCCATCACATGGATCCTGCTGCTCCTAGCCATGTCTGAAGGAATGATCAATGGACTTTGCAGAATTGTTCCTGTCCATGGCAATCTGAAATGTGAACCACAGCAGTGGCTTGTCCTGGAGCTTATAATGACATGCAGGGCAAGAATTCTTTGCACGCCAGTGAGGGGAATGGTGACCTAAAGCCACACATGGGCCACTCATCGATCTGTCTCTGAATTTCAAGGAATACATCAAAGGCAACCCCTGAGTTGTGCTACAAGGTAATGGTGATAACAAACCTAGTGTTACGATTGGTAACAACACTACATGCTCACAAATGGACTTAGTCATTTGCTTCTTCTTTTTATGATCATGTGACCAGGTCACCTGACCCTTTATTTCCCTTCAACTGTGCAGGCTAGTCTGTCAGTCACAGGATACACACTGCACTTGTGCAATGGACCATATAAGGTTATATTCTTTCCCATGTTCATCTCTGTGCTGTGCACGCTTCTATTTCATTTCCGCTTCTTCCATTCTGCCACAGCTTGCTATTGCAGCATGTCATGCTTCTCTTCCATTTGATATGCCTCATGTTATGCCTCATGTACTTAATCTCCACTACCCTATGCCCTACATCGGTAGATCCGGTACACACATGTACAAACTAGTAACTTGCTATATAAACCCCAAGGCTAGTACTGGCATCCCCAGTCTAGTTCTCTTGGGTTTTCCCACTCAAATCGGACTCAGTTCTTCTACTTCTCTCTCCTCAGTTTACATTCAGTGATAACTTGAAGTCAATTTAAGACTTGTATTCGGTTGTTTCACTAGAACTAGACTATCCTTCATATCTTCACCTTATCACCATCGACCCCTCACCTTAGCCAGTGCATCGGGTTTTCATGAAGTCAAGGTCATGAACGCTCATGGACGAGGTGTTAGTGCCTATTCCCTTTCACAGGTTGCTTTGCGGATTTCTCCACCAAGATGCTTACAGGCCAGTTGAGGATCACCTTGACCATCCCTATGTAGCCACAGTCGGGCAAGCAGGACCTTTGCTGACTAGCGCAGCTTGGACAGAAGTAGTAATGCAGGAGTCTGCAGCAGTAGAAGTAGCTCTATTGGGCATAGCATGTGAAGAGGTTTTCTCACCAGCTACCATCTTCCTAAGGGCACTTGAAGAAGAGTTATGCCCTGAGTTATTCAATTTCTCACACGACTCAGCAGGAGACTTACGGGATTTCCGAGACCTGCTCAGGATCATCGCTCACGCTATCCAATCGGGCAACCCACAAGCCTGCAACATCGCCTCAGTAGACCAGCACTCTGCCATCTCCGACCCCGACTCCGACCCAAATGACGGTATAGATTTACCCGGGCTCGTACAACTCCCCATCCCCGCATCTTGTTCCTCGCCAGAACCTATTCCAGATTTAGCACTCACCAGTGTCGTAACACGTAGCGGTGGACTCATCCCCATAGTAGGCACCATAGCTGTTAAAAGAGAAAGAGAGGAAGATGAGATCATACCAGAACTGGTACAAAAGAAGCAGAAAAAGAAAGGTACCCACACCATTAGGAGATTAAACGGCGGTGAACCCAACCCCGATGATACTTACACGACAAAGATCTTGAGACCCCATCTTACCTTACACAAACCCAAATGCTACCTCTAGTAGCTTTCTTTACAAAATTTTATCATGACTTCTCTCCTGCATGGACTCGCTGCAGCATTGACGCAAGCAGCAGCAGCTGGAGATGACTGGGCAGACTTAGCAGGAGAACTTTGTCTGTTCCTTGAAAACAAAGTGGACCGCGCTGAAGCAGCAAGAGTCCTCAACATAAACTTACAAGATCAGCTTGACCAGCTGAATGCACAAATTGCTGCCATACCAGTGGCAGGACTAGCACAAGCCAGAGCGGTGGCTCCAAATAACCAACCACCAAGAATATCCAAAGTCTTCGCTGACCCTAGAACCTTCAACTGTTCTCGAGGGAAAAAGTTTGAAGAATGGTGGACTAAGGTCCTGTGTCTGGCGAGACGTAAACAAAGATGCACTAATGGGCACACACACCTACCATGCCATACTCTCCTGCATGACAGGCAGAGAAGCAGGAGCCTTCACATGGGCTCAATTAAACAAAATGATTGCTGGCACGCAGGATTACAACACCTGGGCCGAATTTGCCAAACTTGTGGAGGATCATTTCCAGTCTTCCACCAAAAAGGACTGGAACAGGAGAACATTGTCGATCCTTAAGCAAGGCAACTCCCCCATGGACATCTTCCTCATGAAATTCGAAACCTACCAGACCATGGCTGGTTACGACGATGACTGCCTCATTGAGCTCCTCGAACAAAATGCAAACTGAACAATCGTGGAATGGTTGATCCGTGACAATGGTTGCTTCGACAACCTCACGTGGTTTAAAGCTGCACTCAAGAAAGCCGGAGCTCGGGAACAGCTCCTTAAATTCATTTCCAAAGGAACAGCTGAAAGGGCACGAACACGTGACCCTAACGCCATGGACATCAACACCACAAGAAGTGATAACAGCACTGCATGCTTCAACTGCAGCAAGGAAGGCCACAGGGCAGCCGATTGCAAAAAGCCCAAATTACAATGTGGCGAGTGCAAGTCCCTTGGAGGGGGACATGCTTGCAAATGCTCTAAGTTCAGGAGCAATAACAAGGAAAAGCCATGCAATGCGTGCAAAGCATCGTCAAAAGGAGATGATGATGAGAACACATCCTGGATGATGATAAAAGCACCAAAGCTTCCAAACCCGAAAAGGGCAAAGGCCGAGACTGGTCACACACCATAAAGGGAATGGACCTTGATGAGGCTAGGGCCTGGTTCAAGGATTATGAAAACATCTCGGCTAAGAAGTCAGGAAAAGATTAGAGCCGACACACGTGTCAGTGTTACACGAGAGTGTAACTCTAGACTCCTCAGGTCATACTATCCAAGTATGACGGACAACTGGCACAGTGTTGTCCTAAATCAAGGGCTGGCCTTGAGTAGGAAAGAAGGTATGAGGCAGCGAAGAGAGGATCGAGTTAGATGACAATTGCAAGGAGCTTTGAGAATACACTGGATTGTGTAGATTAAGGTTAGAGTTACATACAGGAGTGAGGCAAATATATACATATACCCTGCCATACTGGCCTTAGGGCAGGCTAAGACATAATAGGAAATACTAGATATAGTAACTCAGGAGAAACAGGATTGGAACGGAACAGAAAGATTCGGGAAGTATTGGGAAAGGTAGGAACTATGAGGCTGTGTACAAGAGAGCACAGCTGAGGAGATATAAGTCCAAGAGAAGCAGTGAAGAGAGAACGAACTAGACTTCCAAGAATAACTTGGTCTGAAGGAGCTCTGCCCAGATATCGTCAGGGAGAGATGGTTCTGCGAAGAGGTCATCCCAGAGACCTCGTCCTGGATGATCTAATAGACAAGTAGTCGGAGAGGGAGGTAGGGAGAAGGAAAAAGGCCAGTCCACTAGGCTACTTGTAACATTACCCCCGTAGTAGTCCTGAAGTTCCATCTCAGGAACACCTACATCCTTAAAAGTTCTCCTGGTTGGATTGAGGGGTTCTGACAATGCATCAATGAAGTCGGCTGGTGCATGTTCAAGCTTGATGTCCGATCTGGTTGCAAAGTTCACATCATTGAAGAGAGCAGCGGTATTGAGGATGTCCTGGTGCTGATCGTTGACAGGTGGGACAACAGTAGTTTGGACAATTGACTTGAATGTGGGTAAGGGAGCCGCAACAGAAGCATCAAGGAGATTCCACTGGGGATGAGTCCATAGAGGTGGTGGTAAGGGTAGGGGAGCAGGTGTCAGAGACCAAAGGGGGTTGGATGTTATTATCCAAGGTTGGGGAACTGTCCACAAGAGATGTGGGTTCAATGGCGAGTACTCCAGTGGTGACCCCATTGCACGGTAGGATGGGATCAGTTGTGCGTCTTGTAGGTGCTGTTCCCAATAAGGGGGAAACATTACTGGGGGGAACGTCAATGGATAGTCCTGTGAAAACGATGGCTCCCCGACGACGGATCCTCCTATGATGGTGGGGAAGGGAGTCCCTGGGCGGAGGGGCAAAGACGGGGGAGGATAGGGAGGAGGAGGTTCCTGAGTGAGTAGGAGTGTGGGCAGTGACAGTATCATCAGAGGATTCTCCGGTTCCTGTAGCTCTTGTTCTAAGGAGGCTATCAGTTTGTCCAATGCCATTGCTTCTGCGGACAGGTGGAGTGAAGCAAGGTGAAGTGACTCTGGTGATTCGACGGGATAAGGGGTCTCCTGGGTTGGAGATAGAGTCGTCGTGGTAGTGGTTGTGCTCTTCATCTGTAAGGGAGAGGAGGATTGGGCAGATGATGACATTGAGGACTTCCAAAGGGAGTAGGGCGATACTGAGGTCAAATCCTCTGATGTAGAGGAGGTCAAGGATGAGGGTCCAAATCTTGAGTAGAGTTTGTTCAATGGCCATGACTGCTGGCGCACTTTGCGCTTCCCCTTGGCTTGAGTATGCTCCAAAGACATGGGTACTTGCCGGGCACCAGGTGGCCCGGGAGAAAAGGGTTTGAACGACGGCGTAAAATTGGAAGAGGTGGATGAGTTTCCTGAGGAAGTCATCAGCCTGGAAGAAGGGAATGGCTCGGATGAGGGAGAGGGCTTCCCATTTTCCAAGAGGCAACATAGAGGAGGCGATGGGCGTATGGGGGGAGTCTGGCGAGGCGAACTGAGATGGGGGTGAAGGGAACAGGCATGGGGTTGGGTTGGGTTTGGAGTCCTTTTTTATACGCCTTTTACAAAGGCAATTTCCTCTTCTGTCAACATGAGTTCCTCTTCGGGAGGAAACAGAACGGGATTGGCTGCGGGTGCCCCCAGGTATTGGGCAAGTTTGGATGGGCGATGGGAAAACCTGGCCAGCAGGGGAAAGCAGGGTCAGGGCCTGGCGCAGGTAGTGGGGGAATTGGGGTCGCAAAGTAGAGGGGATCAAGGGAAGGGGTGGGCGGTTGCCATCCTTGAGGTTCTGGCCATCCGGTGCTATCATGATCCCCCCCATCCATCGTTACTAGGGATGGGTTTGGGAGTTGGGTCTTCGGGGGTAAGGGTTCTTCTCTGGATGAGGGGGGAAGTGGCTGGGTCATCCCAGGTGAATCTGATGGAAAGGGGGCCGATGGAGATGTCAAAAACAAAGCAAGCGCTGAAGAAGGTGAATAGGAGGAATAGAAGCAGGGTGAGCAAGGAAGTATAGAGAAAGGTGGCAAGAACGATGTCCATGGTTTGAATGATGGGGGTTTCACAGTCCGAGTTTTTCCTTATATTCCTCGAGAATTTTCTTGGCATTCTCGAAGTTTCCTTCAGGTTCCCACGTTCGTTCGGAGTCAGGATATCCTTTCCAATGAGTTAGGTACTGCCTTCAATTGGCTGTGCCTCGGTGTCTGATGATTTTGTCAATTTCGTATTCCTCTTCTGTTCCGATGAGTTCCGGAGGGGGCTGTGGGAAGTTTGGGCCATGTTCCGGGGTTTCTCGATAGGAAGAGAGGAGGGAGGCATGGAATACATCATGGATCTTCCATCCTTTAGGGAGTTTTAATTGATAGGCGACTGAGGAGACTACTTGTACGATTTCGAAGGGGCCGGTTCATTTGGGGGATAGTTTTCGGGATGGGACTTGTAGTTTCAGGTTTCGGGCTTCTAGCCAGACTTTGTTGCCGATCTTCCATGGTTTGAAGCGAGAGAAGGTTCTTTCCTTCATCTTCTGTTGTGCTAGGGTATGGGCACTTCTTTTCGTGCATCCTCAATGTGGGAGAGCCATTGCTTGAGAGCAGGGAGAAAGGTGCGACCAAGAGGTGGGTAGGAACGGGGTTCGTATCCCATTGTTAGGGATAATGGCAATCATCCAGTTACAGAGTGGATGGCGGAATTATGAGCAAATTCTGCCATGGGGAGTTGTTCTAACCATTTGTGGGGTTGTCCATCACAGAATATTCGGAGGTAAGTTTCCAGTTCCTGGTTGTAGCGTTCGGTTTCTCCGTCGGTTTGGGGATGATAGGCAGTGGAGAGGGCTACGTCATATTGGAGGAGGCGAGCGAGTTCCCATGTGAATGCAGATGCGAACTGAAGCCCTCGATCAGAGACTACTTTGTTATGTAGTCCATATCGTTTGAAGACATTTTCAAAGAAAAGGTGGGCGATGCCTGCAGTGTCAATGGATTTAGAGCAAGGGGTGAGAATTACCCCCTTACTAAGGCCATGGTCTACCACGACCATGACAGAATCGAGGCCCCCGACTAAGGGGAGGGCGGTGATGAGATCCACGGAAATGTTTTGGAAGGGGCATGAGGTGGCAAATGCGAGGGGTTTGACGGGGGAAACAGTGGGATGGGTTTGTACTTTGTTGGCTTGGCAGATAGCACAACCTAGTACAAAGCGGCAGACGTAGGATGAAAGTCCTGGCCACCAATGGTCTTTGGACACCTGTGCAACTGTGTGAGGTGTCCTCCGTGGCCTCCTTCTAATCCATTATGGATAGATGTGACAAGGTCGTGTCAAGCTGCGTCAGGGATCTATAGACGCTCTCGGAAATAGAGTCGACCATCAGTAAAGGACCATTCATCGGCAGTGGATCGGTCAAAGAGGGGTTCCTCCTTATCCATTCGTCGAAGGGCATTTATGACAAGGGGGTCAGTGGCGGTGGAGTGAAGGATTTTGTCTGCCAGGTCAATGTCAAGTGCGCGGATCTGATGTGCAAATGCATTGTCAGGGAGGATTTGGACATCAGCATTGTCGGAAGAGGTGTCAACTGTGTCTCGGCGGGATAGGGCATCTGCTGGTCCCATTTGGGTTCCAGGTAACGCAGTGTAAACCAGGTCAAAATCCTGGAGGAAGAGAAGCCATCTGGCTTGTCGGCGGGAGAGTTTCCTGTGTTCTTTGAAGAAGGTGAGATTCTTGTGATCGGTAAGAATTGTGACTGGATGAGGTGACCCAAGTAAGTATTGGCGCCATTCCTCCAGTCCTCGGATGACAGCGAGCAGTTCGCGATCATAGACATCGTAATTTCTCTCTGCTGGAGAGAAAGTCTGGGAGAGGTATCCACATGGTTTGAGATCTCCATTTCCATCGGTTTGCATGAGAACACCACGAGAAGCAGTAAGGGAGGCGTCGGTCATTAATGTGAATGGTTTGGTCGTGTCGGGGAAGGCTAGGATCAGACAAGAGGTGAAGGCATTTTGCAGTTTCCTGAAGGAGAGTTCTTCCTTTTCTGTCCATGACCAGGGTGTGTCCTTCTTGGTGAGGTTGAGAAGGGGTCGAGCGATGTTGGAGAAGGTAGGGATGAATTTCCGATAGTAATTGCAAAATCCTAGGAAAGATCTAACGTCTTTGGTGTTATTGGGGGAGTTCCATTGTTTGATTGCCTCGAGTTTGACCGGGTCCATTTGTACGCCATCTTTGTTGACTATCATGCCCAGGTATTCCACTTGTTCTGCAGTGAAGGTACATTTATCCAGTTTGAGATACATTTCGTTTTCTTGGAATCGTTGGAGGATCTTTTTGGTACATTCTTCATGGAGGATGGGATCAGCGGAGTGGATGAGGAGGTCGTCCATATAGATCACTAGCCATCCTTTGGTGATGAAGTCACCAAAGAGGTCATCCATGAAGGCTTGGAAGGTGGCTGGGGAGTTGCACATTCTGAAGAACATAACCATTGGTTCAAAGAGGCCAAAAGGGGTGATGAATGCGGCTTTCCATCGGTCTTCTAGTTTGATGAGGACATTATTGTATTCCCATCGTACGTTGAATTTGGTGAAGATGGATGATCCTTTGAGTTTATTGATGAGGTCGGAGATGAGTGGGAGGGGGTAAGCATTCTTGATGGTGTGGGAGTTTAGATATCGATAATCTTGGCAAGGGCGAAATGTTCCATCCTTCTTTTGAACATAGAAGAAGGGGGACACTTGGGGTGATTTTGATTGAGTGATTTTGCCAGATTTGAGATGTTTGTCAAGAAACTCCTTGCAAGTTATGCTTTCAGATGGGTTTAAGGGGTAGTTTTTGGCTCTTTGAATGAATGTATCCTGTAGGTCGATTCCATGGTCATATGACCGAGAGGGGGGTAATCTGTTGATGAATCGTTTTTCTTCGAAGACATCTTTGTACTTCATATAGGCGTTTGAGAGGGTGACTTTGGGTTTATCTATTTATTGGGTGATGGTTGTGGATAGGGTAGTTCGTTTGATGACAAACTCCAGTATATCACCACAGGCCACATAGAATCTGGCACATTGTAGAGTTGTCCATTTTCCAAATGCGTTGTATAACTTGTTTTGTGTGTTTTCTATTTCATCATGTTCGAAATATCTTAGGAGGTATCGTTGATCAAGTGTTGCGGGGTCGAACCCTGTCATCTGCCTGTAGGATGAGGGGGTGATGATTACTTTCCCTGCCATCCAATCAATATCCGGGTTGAAGGTCCGGAGCCAGGGAAGTCCTAAAATGACTTCATCTTTTCCGCAATTGAGGATGAAGAGGTCCCGTTGCTCTTTCACTCCTCCATAGTCCAGTATGACGTTGGTTTTGTATTGAATGGTCCCAGACTGGTTAGGGGTTCCATCCACGTTCCATGCCTCATACTGGTGTGTCGAGTTTGCATTCTGGTAGGTTGTGTCTTCAGACAACGTCCCGATGTATGAAACAACCGGTTGCTCCGCTGTCCACCAGTGCATTTGCTCCAATGATTTTGCCGTTTACTTTATTCCAGATAGAGAGGGGAATTCGAATAGAATTGCTTTTCACGCTGGAAATAAATACAGGGGCTATCGTAACAGAAGGAGATGACGTTGGTTCATTCCTTCCTTTCAAAAATGTGACTGGTTGGTGTTCTTTGGCTGTCCCTCTGAAACAACCAATCAAATGCAAGCAAGTGACTTCAGGTTATCACAGAGTGTCAACTGGAGTAATGGAGAAAGTAGGAACTGAGTCCGACTTGAGAGGGAAAACCCAAGAGAACCAGACTGGGGATGCCAGTACTAGCTGTGGGGTTTATATAGCATACTACAGTATGTACATGTTTGTATCGGATCTACCAATGTAGGGCATAGGATATGACATGAGGTAGTGGAGATTAATAACATGTGTTAGTGCATAAGGCAGAATGGAAGTGAAACGGAAATGAAAAGAAGTGTGCACAGCATGGAGATGAATGTGGGAACAAATATAACCATATATGGTCCATTGCAACTGGTGCAGTGTGTATTCTGTGACTGACGGTCTGGCCTGCACAGTTGAAGGGAAATAAAGGGTCAGGTGACCTGGTCACGTGATCATAAAAAGAATGAAGCAAATGACTAAGTGTCTTGAATGCATGTAGCGTTGTTACCGATTGTAACACTACCCCCTCTCTAGAAATCGACTTCCAGGCAATTAAAGGGAGTTTGCTTGTTTGACAAGCTAGTAAGACTTTCGGTTCGTTTTTCGAATAGAAGCATAATTTTTTTGGAATCAATGGAGATAGATCTAGGGGCGGAGGGGTGGGAGTCGTGGAAGTCTGATATGGCCTCCCGTGTGTTTGACAAGTTCCCCTTCAGTTCCCAGGTACGGTCAGTTGCATGTACCCCTTCCAATGAACCAGATATTTGATTTTCTGATTTTTGTAATGAAAATCAACAATACAGTCAACTTCCCATTCATTGTCTCTGTCTTCAGTGACTTGCACCGGTCCCAGCCATACAACTGGTTGTCCGTCCAGTCTTTCTCTATATGGTTTAATCCGAGAGACATTAACAGTCGGATGGATCTGCATTGATCTCAGTAGTTTTAAGGTTACGGCATGAGATCCTGCTAAGCTGGTAATCGCATAGGGTCCAAGCCATCGTTCAGATAGCTTGCATGATGCACGCTGACCTGCACCAAACTAGTTAGATGCATGGTCAGCAGAAGAACCCACCACCCGAAAACGATAGATTCTACCACTTGCAGCAGTTAGAATCCTTCAATACTTTAGGGCCAGATGAGCCTTAGTATAACCTACCTTCCCTCAAAATTTGGGAATATTCCATTAGAACCTCAGGGAGAAATTAAATATTTCGCCCAAAGCAAGCCTAGTTGCTATTAACACAACATGGCTACCAAAATCTGTAGATACTATAGTAGATAGCAAAGTGCTAGTGTGAGAAACTGAGCATGTGACTACAATCTGTAGAGTCTCATGGAGTATCAACTAGAATGACCTGGAATACCTCGGAATATTCCATCTCAACTGGCATGAACTCCATAGAACTTCATAGAATATTCTAGCAAACATGGTAGAATGTTCTAGAAGGCTTGGCAGAATGTTCCAGAAGGCTTGGCATTTTCTCAGCATTAGTAAGCAGTATCTGATTGGCTAGCACAGCCACTGTAAATATGTATATAAGGAGAGCAGTCAAAGCCCCCAAAAAGAGTCTCATATTCTAGATTCATTCTAGAATCATTCCATTCCATTCATTCATTCTAGACTTATTCTAGAAGGGAATCACAGAATCATATTCTTTTAGAATCAGAAATTCTATTAGAATTAAATCTGACATCTGAAGTCTGTCATCAGACCAGATCAGATCGTGTGAGACTTTCTCTAAAGGAGAACACCTCACATCTTTTCTTTTGGACTGTTAGCTTTGTTGTTAGGAGTAAAAGACTTGTACCCAATAGTGGACAAGTGAAATAGGACACTTTTAGGGAGAAAACCCATAATAGGGCAACTAAAAGGAACAGATCCCCAACAGCTACCTACCAGGACCCTATCATATCATTCTATTT
>JBBPND010000245.1:0-16380 GCA_038090655.1 Gastroboletus turbinatus
ATGCCAGGTTCTTCAGGAACTCCAGCCAGAGAAGACTAGACTTCATGGTGGCTGTCCTTCAAAGCTTACCCCTACCAACAAAAGGGCTATTGTTCAGCAAATTATTACTGGCAAGGCCAGGAATGCTGTTCATGCCACTCAATACATCAATTCCATCATTGATGCTCCTGACTGCCCTCAGACTGTGAGAAATATCCTCAAGAAAGCCTCATTAAAGGCTGTGGAAAAGAAAAAAAAGCCCCTGCTTTCTAGTGGTCACAAGAAGAGGGTTAGCATTTGCTCTCATGTACTAGGATTGGACTATGGAGGACTGGAAGTGACTCATATGGTCAGATGAGACCACAGTCAATAGGATTGGGTCAAATGGGGCAAGAGTATGTGTGGAAAAAGAAGGGAGAAAGGCTGATTTCTAGAGAGGTTAAGTTATAGTCAAGTTTGGAGGAGGTTTACTGATGGCATGGGGCTGCATAGGATAGAATGGAGTGGGGGTTTTGGGTGAGGTGAAGGGGAGAATGGATGCTGAATAGTATGTGGCAATTTTAGAGCAGGAGTTGCTGCAAAGCATGGAAAAATCTGGGATCCCAGAAAATAACATTATCTTCTAACAAGGTAATAACACCAAGCACACCTCTAGAAGAGCCCAAAAGTGGTTTGAAGAGCAGGGAATCAAGCTTCTGGACTGTTGCACAGCCTCCAGACCTTAACCCCTTTGTACATACTTGGAATCACCCCAAGAAATGCCTCTCAGCTTATGAGAAGGCTCCTATAGGAATCCATCAACTGTAAGAAAGGGTAGTGAAGGAGTGGGGGAAGATTGGTGAGGAACAGTATCAGAAATGGATAGAAAGCATGCCTAGACATATTGGAGCAGTTATCAAGGCCAAAGGAAGTCATACCAAGTACTAGATAGCCAAATTTATAGAAGTCAAACAACTGTCTGAATGAGTCATTGTTTTGAAATGGCTGCCATTTCATCCAATTGTATTCAAATCCCTTGAATCTTGGATGGATAGAAGGCCTAGTGTAAGTACTTCATTTCATATACTTATAGTTTAGAGCAAGGGTTAGGGGTTATCAGGGGTTATCGCATTTAGTGGAAATGACCAAACATGCAGACAGTTTTTTGAGCCACTGTATCTGGGTGATCGATCATTGCAACTGATGCCTGATCTCCCTTCCCTTCCTCCAGTGCAGGCTGTCAGCTCTCTCCCCATGGATGAGTGACTCCAAACTGCAGCGTCCATGATACAGGTACTGTACATAATACTTTGATCTATCCATCATCTAGTCTCATCGCGCCAACAGGTATCTGGGGGACAAACCGACATTTTGGAGCATCATCAGCAGTGGCACAGTGCACCAAGCCTTCCATCCCAAGCCAACCTCAACAGATTCAGCAATTCACTCTACCCTCAGCCATCCGCCTCGCCTTCTTCGGTACCAAACCCCACAAGCACTGATGGAATGCACATATTGGGTGTATTGACAATGCCCCACGTCTTCACATCCCATGCCATAATCAGAGCACATATCACCTTAAGGTAGTTCTCACGTACGCCAAGGTTGCATTGATCAACAAAATGACAATCAACTACGGATGGCTTCATGAGGGACCGGATCAGGGGAGATCTGATGCTCAATCACTATGGAAGACACAGATTACTGAATGCCTGAACTTGGCTTGTGTAAGCCTTCGCTGTGGTATGTTTGCCTTCCGTTTTATAACATGTATTGATCGTTTGTAGCCCAGGTAAGCGCTACATCCAGCATCAAGAGGAATATGGTTCGTGTTCTTTCAAGCTTCCACTCTAAAATGGCTGGCATGGCGGAAAACTACGCAATAGAACTTTTACAACTATCATTCAGTACCAACAACCTTCCGGATTTCGCCACAATGCAAGCATGTGTGAGTGAAATTACCGATGTGGCCCAACCCGAGTGGTTTTTCCTCCACAAGCAGAATACACTGGTATATCAACATCACTCTTACTTTCATTTCATCTAAGTCCCATCCAGGGTGAGGTGGAATGCCCCTTCACATATCTGATCCTGGAGAGGTTCCATATTGATTGGTGGTTCATGCATGATACCTTGCCAGTCAGGAAATTTTGCAGCAGTTATCAGTCAACTCCACTGTACATGCTCACCTTTTCATGTGTCGCGGTATGTCCATATTTCCCCCATTCGACACTTACTCATATTTCTTGCCTTGGTTACTAGCTGCTCTGTGGCCTTCACAGAATCTCTCAAGGGCGATGCTCGAACCAAGACAACATTGTCAAATTTTCGATGGCTGATTATGCCAAAGATTTTGACATATACCATGATGGTATTTGTATGGCACTCATGAACTCACAGTGGGGGGATGAATGCACTACCAGCTCCAATCATTGCGCAATGACAGTTTGTAAGTCCCCCACTCATATCTATCTACTTACATTTACTAACATCCTTGAAGTGACATGATGCATCGCGCTGGAGTGGCATCGCCCAAAAAGCATAGCCATGTAATTCTTCCAACAGTACCCGGAAGCATGAGTGAGGTTTCTGACGCAACCAATGGTATAGCATCTGTTCCTTCAACATCATCATTGGACATGCCTGCACTTCCTCTTCCCCAGCACCATTCTGGCTTTGGCCGTCCTCAAACTCAAACCCTTCCCTCACTGGGCAGGGACTCTGGTGCCCTGGGCTTGTCTTTTGCTGGTGCTGGTTCTGGCGTGTTTTCTCCATCCAACATATCTAATGTGTATTCCCAACTGGAGGCTGGACCATCTAATAGCGCTGCAGCCGTTCCATCTTCCGTGTGTGACGAACCCCTCAGGTACGATTTTTCTAATGAATACCTTTGACGCTAGTAGTAGTACCAGTACTACTTTACATTGTACTTTACTTCTGAATGCTTGTCAACTCATATCTAATCTAAAAAGTTGTGATTGCATGCAGCGCTCGCATGATAGCCACATGTTCGTGATCACTTCATTCAGCACACTCTGGAGCATAATATTCTAGATATATGTGACAAAGCAATAATTCCATGTATTTTATTTTCTAAAATGTTGGGTGGGATCCTTGTTGTGGTACGTACTACATCCGAGCCACGCTTACTGTTACCCGAGTGTACCTGGTGGTCCTGCAGTCCTGTTGGTTAACCATTTCACTGAAGTGCATTCAGCCAAAACATCATGGATGACAATGATGACAAACCGGCAGTCTGAGGATTATTTTCATACTGATTTGCATTGTGTCCTCACACACGCTGATAATGAATATGTCTGTATATGTGCTGATTATTCAGTGGGTTTCTCCATTGCTGCTGTCAAACTTTTTTTTTGGAATGATTCAGCAATGTTCAGTACCACAATGAATACTATGGTTGGGGGATTAAGCACCAGTACCAGTAGAAACAATATATCAGACCATTGTACTACCACAAAAATGTCATACATCAATAGGCTAGACTCAGACAGGAGCCCACCAATGTAATAGCTGATATATCATTGCCCTGCTGTCTGATACATCATCCCCCTGTTCTAGTACATCATCTACGCTCATCCTGCCATGCACGTGACCTGGAACCCTAGACTGATATATCATTTTGACTAGGACACAGAGGACCGTTCTGATACATCGCCTGTGCTCAGGCTCGTCCTGCTGTTCATGCAACCCGGAACCCCCTGATATATCACACCTACTAGCACAGAAAGCACTGTTCTGATACACCGGGAACTCAGTGATATATCATCTCTACTAGCACTGTGCACAGGACCATTCTGATACATCATGCATGCTCATCCTGCGGTTCATGCGACCTGAAACCCACTGATACATCATCTCTACTACTAGCAAATACAGGACCGTTCTGATACATCACCTGCACTCGTCCTGCTGTTCGCGCGACCCAGAACCTGCTGATATATCAGTTCTATTAGCATGCACAGGTCCGTTCTGATACATCATCTGTGCTAGTCCTACCGTTCATGCGACCGGGAGCTTACTAATATATCATCCCTGCTGTTTATGTGACCAGGAACTTACTGATAATATTATTTTGTGCCAGTAAATACACGCCCATACCTATACTACATTGCCCCCGCTCATCCATTCAATCACGTGATTGGGATTTCACTGATGCTATCATTCGTAATGGCAAGTACGGGGCCTTTCTGCCAGATATACCACTTACACTTGTACATGCATCCTTGTGACTGGGTTCCCACTGATATACAGTATCATTCATACAGGCAAATACTGGACTGTACTGATACATTGCCCTTGCTCGCACATTTGTCCACACCTTCGGGACCTACTGATATACAATTTGTACTAGGATATGCAGGACCATTCTGATACTGTACATTGGCCACACTCGTACCGGTACATGCATTCATTTGATCGGTACTATGTACTGATATATCATTCCCAATAAAAGGTACGGGACCATCCTGATACATCAGCCACGTTCATCCATGCACAAATGCGACCGGGATATCTGATATATCATTCGTGTTTGCAGGTGTTGATACAATCGAGATGTCTTGATATATCACCTGCCAGTGTATTGGCACTAGGCTACAGGACTAATCTTGATACATCACCCGCTCTTGTCCGTGTGTTCATGCGACCGGATTCTCTCACATCCACAAGCAACTCAGATATTACCGTATGTACTACATAGCCTTTGACATATCACTGCTATTACCTCTGCCCCCCAACTCTGTGCTTTCGGGACACAACATTGGAATTGTGTTCCATACAGATTTGAATGCAACTGCCAAACTTGAGCGCAATGCAGCCTGTCGTTTAGCATAAGCCACCCAACCTTCGCATTCTGCCTCCAATTTGAATGTGCGAGTGTGTGCACGTTGCAACCATTGATTCTTCTCCCACTCGAAGAACTTCTCGATTCTTCGCATTTCTTCTTTGAGTAAGATGACTTCCTCTGCCCATCGAGCTTCCCGGGCACATGCCTTACACCATTCGATTCGCAAGCCTACCAAGCCTCAATCAATTCCTAGGCCAAATTGAAGCATGTCAGACTTACAATCTTGAAGATCGTCATCACTCCTTCCCAAAACACCCAGCATCTTCCAAATCCATGACAAATCTCTGGTACCCTCCGATTGGTCATCCAACATATCTGTCATATACCTCATATCGGCCTCATGCAAAGGATGAAGATGATCATCCCAGCTGATCTTGCCAAGTAAAGGGGCCAATGCCTGCAAACTTTCCTGGGCTGCCATGTATCTTGCTTTGGCATGTCATTTCTTTTTTGTGGCGTGGTCAAGAGCTCCACATGCTCATGTGTTAGCGCACTGTCCTCGTACATTGGACATTTTGAACATGGCAAGGTGTGCGTAGAGCTGGATGCTCCGTCGAACATCATTCAGCACATCGTTGGCCTGCACATAACGCAGTTCCCACTTGATTCACTGCAGTCACAGATCACAAATGGTGCCAGTAGCCAGTTCGGAAGGCAGCCAAAGCTTGACCCTTTCAGGTTTATTGTCATTGGAGATGTCTCCACCCAGAGGGTTTCTGCTAACCTGTAGTGCAGCGACAGACGGCATGTATAACAGCTGTACTTGCATCCAAGCATCCAGTTTTCTTTGAAGGGCATTACGGCAAGCCACAATGTTCGCTTTCTGTAGATCTGTGGCATGAATTCCAAGTTCGGTGGTCTGTGTGGCCAGACGGCACCTGAGACCAATTGGTGCATGACCGGCCATCTTGTATAATACACTTACTGAATGTCTTGGAGGTCGATCCCTGAGGAAATTAGTACCGATGGTGATACATCAGCATGGAACAACACGTCAGTATGGTCTAGCAGTTCCTGTGCTTCTTCTTTGGTGAGACGTAACCTTACACTCGAAATAGTCATCGCTACACTCAACTTAAGATCGAACCTGCAATTGATCCAACCAACACTTACACATGATTTGACTCTCAAAAGGATTCGGTTTCGTCCCGGACTTGTCCTCTTCCCAAGCTTCCACATCGCGGAGCCAGTTCTCAAGCCTGGATGGCTCAATGGTCCCCTTGAGTTCGTCAAGTTCACGCTGATGGAGTTCCGCCCGCTGCAATGCCTCGGTCATCTTGCGTGACATCGTTCATCCTGTCAGCATGACCAAAGTGAGTGCCAGCGAGTAATTAAGGCCAATGTTAAGACCGTGCACTCTGGAAGTAACTCTGGAATGTCGGAGTTGACTTGAGTGTGTTGGGACTTGGCTTCACCGTATGTGGTGCACCCTTGCTGAGTCCGATGTCCCAGATTTCGGAGATGTCGGAGATGTCGGAGGGTTATGACTTAGACGTCAGACGTCAAGTCGAGCAGAAGGTCGGAGGGGAGTCTTCAAGACTTGAGGGCAGGAGTGTGAGTCTAAGATGATATTTGAACTGGATTGTACAGGAGTTATCTAGAGGTTTATATACTTCGGAGGTACATAGGATTCGTAAGTAAGATCGGAGGTTAGGTGTCACCGGAGCTGTGCTCCTAAGCGAAGCACAGGTACGGAGGTAAGTAAGAAGCGGGGCTAGTATGTATGTGGACGGACGGTATGGAGGTGGATATAAGTAGGTACATGAAGGGGCGTACAAGTCCAGAGGTCAGGAGTTGCGTCTCAAGGGAGAACGCACCGGAGTTAGCTTATGCGAAGCGGAAGTAGGTCCGGAGTACCAGAGTTGTACTTAGTGATTATACGGGATATGACAGCCAACCATACCAAGAGCAATGCTTTTCTTCCAGTTAAAATCCCCAAAATGGTCGTCTAGATGGTCTCAGCGGGCCCCGGGACCCATCTCTTTCATGCTCAAAGCTACACAATTAAAATTGGCCCAGCCATGCTCTGGAGCCTCCCCATCGGTATGACTGACCCAGCGACTGAAGTTGAATGAGAATTTGGTTTGGCAGCTCTGGACATGAGCCTTAAGGTGAAACTTTGGCACGAAGAAACGCACAATCTTTGCTTCGTGGTTGAGCTGGAGGCGATCTGGCATGTTGGACATTCAATTCCAGAGTTTCTTGTGCCATTGGCAGGCGATATTGTAGGAAAAGTTAAACATGGATAGCGGGAAATGTGTGACAGCTGAGAAAATAATATAGTCCATGTTAATGTATCTAAACAATCAGCTTATGGCCATATGAAACCCACATTCACTCACCTCTCTCCCACTTGAAGGTCTCCCACACTGTTTGGGAGCTTCATTTCGTGTCGCGCGCAATCTATAGTCCCTACACCTGTTGCAGCCAGCCCACGCGAAGGTTTCGAGTCGGTGATATTGACAGCACTGTGACTGACACAGGTACTTTTCTATTTTATTTATTCAGTTATTTATTTGACATGCGTGAGTGTCAGCGAGATATATGTTACTAACCTCCTGGGGTTCCTTGTCACATTGAGCCAAGTAATTCTTGTAACTTTGCTCCTCCAAGAAGTATGACCAACCATGATTCAGACTGGGATCGTGCTCATCGGACGAGATGGCTTTGCGCTTGAGGCAGAAGTTGGCATCAATTGTGACAAAAAGCACGTAAATCCAGCCTTGTGCTGGCATTTTCGTCTCCCAACCATCCAGTAAGTTAATCCCAGGATGAGGACAAGCAGGAATCTAACAATACACTTGCCTTCTTTCGTAGCCGCAATGCCATTGGGATCGTGACCCCTCCCTGCACGTTTCAGTGACTTCAAGTGGCAGAATTCCCTTGCCATTCGCAAGAACGCTGAATATCTATCTTGGACTTCCTTCAGACCTGTGTTGTCGGTGAGTCGAGCCAGGCTGCTGTAGTATTCATAAGCGGATGCCTTTGAGGACTGCAAAAGTGGCAGCTGTCCGAGGGTCAGTTGTAGTTGCCGGAAACCAACAACATTGGAGGAGTTGCTTGTAGTGAGTTTGAGCCGATTTGCAACCGCAAAAATCCAAGCTAACAACATGAATGCCATTGATATCAATCACAACAAAGTCGTCACCGTTGGCTGGCCTGCGGTTGTAACAAGGCACCCCTGGTGGGTGACCTAGTTGGATACGAAGGCCCAAAGACTTGAGGGTAACACGTTCAAAGTAATCACCATTCCATTCCTGCTTACCAATCATTAGCTCATGATGCATATATGACCCAGACCAAACACAAACCAGTATCCTGTGCAGAGGCAATGTCACATGACGTGATAGCACACATTGCAAGCAAGTCACATGTGTGCCAAAGCAGTCTTCACAGCAATAACATGGGGTTGCTCTGTTGCTGCAGCTGCAAGCATCTTGCTGATCATCACCTCACCCTTCCAGGCGAATAAATTCGTCGAGGAATGATGACTGCTCTGGGAGCCACTGAAGCAGCAGGTGGAGCTGTGGATCATCAGATGAGCACGGTAATCAATGGCTCACATATCCTACTGTATGTGCTTACACTTGGCACTTGTTTTTTTCTAGGGTTACCATCCGTGTCGTCTACATCTACGGTAGGCTCGGCTGATGGATCAAACTGACTCAACTCGGGATCCTGCCAGTTCCCTGCAGTGGGATCAGTTGAGGTTGGTGGTTCATTCTCGCTCGTTGTCTTGTCCTCTACAAAACTCGATTGTACAGATACATTGCTGTGTTCTTGGGCACGGTATACATGGTGACAATGGTACTGCACTTCTTCCTGTGGACTCTGGTACTTGGTGATGCGCGGTTTTTTTGCTGGACGTCTGCAGGCCATGTAAACGAAGGTGAAGGGACTGACGTGTGGGAGCGTAAAAGGTCAGTTGTCACTCTCTGGGATTCTCAGTTTACTTCACCACGTCAATGCGCCACACCCACAAGTGATGTATCAGTCTTCTTTCGTGTGTGGGAAGGCCTGCAGGGAGGCATACAAGACCATCCTTGCTTCCAGGTCGCCCTCCCTTACTCTACTCCCTCAAAAGACACAGATTTTAGCATGTCCAGGCATAATGTAAGTCATTATGTTTGGTTCCACTTTGCCTTTGACAATGACCCATTTCCTTAAGCGTTCCACCAACAGTTTCCAGATCATCACTCTCGCGATTCGCAACATGAACCCTTATCCCCTCTTGGACAGCCAACTTGCATGGGCCGTTGAACAGTTTTACGCTCAAGGGTGTTGGGCGTTCAGCAACGTCCAAGAGCATCGTGAATTCTTTCATGAATTGATACTTGAATTCGACCAGAGGTGGCCACTTAGGAATGAGCTATTCCCCAGCGTCCCGTGGCCAGTTGCACTCGAACACACCCAGCAGCAGGAAGTGATGTGCATGCTGGATCATCTCCGCCGGATATGTCATATCAACTACAGACTGGAGACATGACTGACTTGTGTGTAGCACCTACAGCTTCTCTGGCTATGGATTAACTATGGTCGCTACGGTTTCGGGATGGACTTTTTGCCGGAGGTTGTGCCGCCAGCTGCTTAGTGCTGAGTAGTACTATGGTGTGGCGCCCAGCCCTTGAGACAAAGTGAACGATGCATGATGTAAAGAGCGACAGAAATAGTTATGATGTAGTGTGGGATTGGTAGAGGAATAGTCCACACCGCTGCATGGCAGCAATATCATGATCCTCCATCGCTGCTAACAATAAGTCTTCTATCACCTCCAGTGCGGTTCTGACGTGCTTCTTAAGACCTGAGATTTGTTCATCATCATCGGGACTATTTGCAACAGTGGCAATCAGTGCAGTCTCCACTTCCCCCACTGCTGTATGTATGGTGTCGATTCAGCTGTAGCACTTAGTGTCGATGTAGTTGACGCAAAGGGTATCTGTTAGCAACCCAAAATCTAATAAAGACTTCGGTCACTTCACACAAGTAGACTGGAGCAAAGGTAGAGCACAAGAGATGTTGGGGAATTCCAACAAGAACTTGACTGAGTTCTTGTGGTACCGATTCAAGGTATATATACTGACTATGTTATTTGTATTTATTATGGAGATGGTCCATGCGAGCTGCTTAGGGGAGGTTCTTAGGGTAAAGGGTTGTAATGTCATAGTGACATCATAAGATACGTAGATCATTCTAGAAGAGTCTAGACAATGGAGATTGAATAAGTGAGGTGAACACATGTAATGGGTCTAGGCCTCATTCACATGGTCACGTGCAGTCACGTGATTAGAAAAGAATAGAAGTCACGTGATACGGTCATGTGATTAGTCACGTGCAAGGGTCACGTGATGTGAAGAAGATAAGTCTTAGCTAAATCCTTAGGTTAGGGTTAGGTTTGTAACAGTATCCATCAGCGAGTACAGTGGCTTTCCACACAGGTTCTCGAGTGATCACAAAGCAACAGTTGGCTCACTATCGGGGTGGACACTGTGGCGACTTTGAATAGATGAATTATCTGTCAGATTGCACATAATACATACCTCTTTTTTTGAGCAACGGTCGCACTTGCCTCAAAGCGCTTGCAACGGGCTTTTGCATTGATTTCATGGCAATGGCTGGTGCACAGTCGCCGTGTCAAGATAGTACATGTACTCATAGCACTTTGTATGTAGTACTCACTCTTTATAATATTTGGCGCGTGAGGCACGAGCTGTGAGTTGTCTTTCTTGTGGTGTCCTGTATAGCCTAGGATGGGGCATGGTTTTGAGTAAGTGTGATTGAACCAATTCAGTACAACTAGTGTATCAGCAGCGCCTTTGGCACTCACTATGCAATAGGAGATTGATAGTGAGACACTCCACAAGCATCACTGAATATGGCTTTAATTTTACTGTATTCCAAATGATAAAACAGGTCAGGTTACAAAGAGCAAGTATTGTTTATGATAGACTGCAGGTTTCAGTGATACGAGCCAGGACCTTGAATACAAAAGGAGATCTACGGCAATGCTAGGCGATAGGAGAGATATACTGAGTCTATACCTCTTTCAGCTGTCAGTACTCTATAGATCCATCACCAAAAGTGTCCCACATGATCTGACCACCCCACAACCTCCACTGCCTTCATGTACATACTGTATGTGCTCTAAAATGATTGACATTCCTTTCATTAAAAAATGTAGGCTCAATTGCGGATGACCATACATAAGTGGTTAGCCTCGTTGGGGCTCCGGTATGTTCAACTGCAACAGCATCCTGTGCTAATGTAGAAGAGAATCAATGTCAGTGACAACTAAGGGAACGTGCCTACCATCACGTTAGTGTGCGCGTCATTCATTATTCAAACAATGCATATTAATTACAAAATGGTATGGGCATTCTGCCACATTTTGATAATCAGATTCTGCTTCTCCATGTGAAGTTTCGAAGAAGAGTAGTGACAATGTCATCGGGTAGTTGACCAATCACTGAAAGTCACTTCCAGGGGTTAGTATTTCTGTACGTCGATGACAGTAACGACGCCTTTGGATAGGTGATCAATGTCAGAAACACAATGTCCTATAAGTATATATGCAGGTCAGCAATTGGCAATCAAACAGACGCACCATTCTGTATGGCAATAACAGCGACAACGGCTTCGGATAGGTGATCGATCTTATAAACACAGCGTCCTATTAGTATATACATGGGTTGGCAACAGGTAATCAAACAGACGCACCGGTGTATGCATTTGTGAGATGAAGCAGGCTTGAGGTGGATCACATGAGGAATACATTGCAATCATCCGTGTGCCACAGTTTAGAATCCACTCGGAGTTAATAAAAATCAAAGAGGAAGAACTTACTAGCTGATGTTATCCTGGAGATCACCCGTATATCCTTTCTACAAGAGGCTGAGTTTTCCTCCTAACGGACACATTTCTCTCCGAGCACCTGCATTCTTAACCTACCTGACAGGAGCCACACATTCATCTCCAACTCGCATATAACCCATTCGGCTGTGAAATAGAAAGTGAGTCAGATCAGCACTACAGTGGTGGACAACCCTCATTAATGAAATAAAACATTACCTCAGTGTCGCCACATTCATGGGCGAGCACCGATCAGGAGGCGTTCATACAGGAATACCACACCAAATTCATGCAATGTCAAGCCAAAAGGGATTACAGTACCTTTTGGCCCCCCTTCTATGAACAATGGTTCTCAAAATTTCTGGAGCACACAATTGTATTCCCCGACATACCCATCAACTCCGAGCTCTCGGACGATCAGAAGAAGGCAGTGGCAGAGGCAGTAGAAGTCCGGAAGGAGGTGTGTATGCGAGTCCATGATGGCGATGTCACTGTGTTGAGATGGGCTGCAGCAATTGCGTAACAAGTTGTGAAACCTATGGGGGGCCAGTAAGAAGGCCCAACATGCCAAGGACACAGACATCAAGATGTCCACATCATTGATCGCAGAGTTAATGGAGTCTAGGGATGCACATACTCAAAAGCCACAGAAGATCGAGGCTTACCTAAAGCTATACTATGACAAAAAGATTAGGCCAGCTATTCAAGGTGCTGACAACGTATAGAAAGAAAAATGAGGCATTGGCCGCAGCGGCCAGGGACATGTCCAAGTCGGGCAGGTTGCCACCTAAACTAGCCACTATCATGAATAAATCATGGGAGATGTTCAAAAGTGAGTCTGAGGAGGTCAAAGCGACAGTTGAAGCGAGATGGAAAGAAATGATCACTGAAAGAGAACAGGATCAGGCAGGAAAAAAGAATGGAGTGACGAAAAGCACACAATAGTAAGTTTGGAGACCTGATAGATGTTTGGGACAGCACTTACATGATGCGCAGTTACATCAATAGGCTTGCCCCCACGTTAGCGCATTTCTTGGGCGGTCTGCAAGACTTGACAGGATGGTCGTTCACGGTTCTGATGGGTGGCCTGACCCTGGACACTGGTGGGCAAATCAAAACTGGTAGTCTTCATGTTGGTACGACAGAGCTGGGAAATACATTTGACCAGGCTTGCCCAGAGTTTTCCTCAGGTATCATGCAGTTGTACAAGAATTTCCTGGATCGCGTATCTGGTGAGCGGTTGGTCACAGATGGATGTGAGGTCGGAACTGACAAGTGCTCAGTGTCACCCACTCCCAGGAGTGGAGGAGCAGCTGTTGATGGCGCTCAACAGAACTCACCAGCCACAGGGGATTCAGAGGTCGCAGGGAGTTCCGGTTCACATGATATATCAAAGGTCGACAATTCTGGATCGGTGACATGGTGCACCTGCTGGCTAACGTGGGAAGCTCACACCCGCAGATAACTAATACCAACACAATGCCCCCGCTGACTGCCACGAAGGAAACGGAAACATTGCCTCCATTGGGCGTGCAACTTGGGACTGGGATCTTTAACATTGACGACTTCCAGTACAATTTCGGCAATCCAGCTGCCATCGGAGTACTCAACGACTTCCTGGCCAATTATGAGGACCAAGTGCTTCCGCCCCTTCCGCCGGCAACCACGTCAAATACAACCACACAGCTCATTCCAAATCAGTCCACCCATATTGTCTCGCCCCCCATCGTGCAAACCGCACAGATTCTGTCAGCTGTCAACTTGAATGCTTTGCTCCTCAGCCGAACATCCCCGACCTCACTCTGTTATCTCAGATACTTCCATCTGAGATCACTCCTCCTGTCGAAGCTCATGCCGCCCCTTTGTCTCAGCCCACAGAGGTCTCCCCAGCCTTTCTGCAGCCCAAGCAGCCAGGATACTCCGTCCCCCAGTCCCTGCTGACGGATATATCTGCTCTCCAGCAGCACGGGGTCCCACTGACCCCACTGTTTCCTGCTGATGCTCAAACTCAGCTAAGTGACTCCAGTGCTGCTCAACTGCCCCCAATGTTCCCGTCTTGCATCTGTCCTCAACACGACTTACCCACACTTCCTCCAGTTCCTCTTCCTGAACCTACTGTGAAACGAGTACATCTGCCATCGAAGCGCAATGAAGTGGCCAATTGTATTGGAAACCAAACTGGTGGATCCAAGAAGCGCCCAGGTGGGATCAATGCAAAAGTGCAGCATCCAAGTGGGTAGTCAACATAGTATCTTTGATGATTTCTGATAGGTTTGCTAGGAAAAGGAAGACAAGGTAAGTGACAAAAGAGTTTTTATGGGGGTGCATACATTCTTGGCTCGCCATGTTATTGGGTAACATATCAAAGAGTCCGATAATGAAGGCACGGACGAATGCAGGTGGGGGATCATAATGTTCACTGCATACATACAATTTCGACCATTTCACCTACATCGTACATCATCATTTGTATTTAATTTCCCACCCCAATGTTCCTTAAAGCGCCTCTTGGGTGTTACTCCCTCAATTGTTCATCTGTGTCAACTGAAGTGACACATCTTACGAACGATAGGTTAGTAGAATCCGGCCGTGGGAATGTGTGCATGAGAATGGTCAATGTATCAGAAACAGTCCTGTATCCGGGAATAGAAATGGTGTATCAATACTTCATGATCCCGTGAACGAATGTATCAGCGCAGACGATGTACCAGAATGGACTATACCTGCAAGTGTAAATGATATATCAGATGTCCCGGTCGAGTGAATGAACGTACAAGTGTAGTTGATGTATGTAGTACCAACCCCAGTCATATGAATGAACATATTAGCATGGGTGATATATTAGAGTGGTCCTGTACATGATGGTATGAATGATACATCAGTGGGATCCCAGTCTGGCATGTCAACAAACGTAGGAGCATGGGTGACAGACTGACTCAGTAACTACTTTATTCCCTCATGCCATGTTCAAGCTGTCTGGTCCATGGCACCATCAAAAGGATTTTGAGGACAAACATATCCAACGAGAGTGCTGTAATGAATGATATATCAACATGCAGGGCCCAGTTGCTGTGTGAATGAACATCCTACGAGCACATGTACTAATGTATCAGAATTGCCCTTAAACATCGCATGAATGAACATACCAGCGTGGGTGATGTACCACAGCACCAGAGCAATGTTGTGCCTGTGAATACAATTAATATATCAGTATGTCCCAGTCACATGAATGCACAGACGAGCGTGGTCGATGTATCAGACAGCCCTGCACAAATGATATATCAGTACATACCGATTGAATGAATGCATGAGCATGGCCGATGTATCAGAATGGTACTGTATTTCCTGGAACGAATGATATATCAGTAGGTCCCGAAAGTGTGAAACGTATGAGCGAGGGCAATGTATCAGTACAATCTGGTATTTGCCTGTATGAATGATATGTCAGCGGGAACCCAGTTGCAAGGATGCACGTACGAGCATAAGTAGTATATTCTGGCAGAAAGGCCCCATACCTTCCATTACGAATGATAGCATCAGTGAAATCCCGGTCATGTGATTGAATGGACGAGCAGGGGCAATGTATAAGTATGGGCATGTATTTACCAGCACAAAATTATATTATCAGTAAGTTCCTGGCCGCATGAACAGCAGGGATGATATATTAGTAAGTTCCTGGTCACATGAACAGTAGGACTAGCTCAGATAATGTATCAGAATGGTCCTGTGCAAGCTGATAAATGATATATCAGTGAGTTCCAGGTCACATGAACAACAGGATGAGCACCGTTGATGTATCAGAATGGTCCCGTGTGTGCTAGTAGAGGTATGATATATCAGCAGGATCTAGGTGAACACCAGGATGAGCATAGGCAATGTATCAGAACAGTCCCATGCTTGCTAATAGAGATGATATATCAGTGGGTTCCAGGCCATGTGAGCAGCAGGACAAGCACAGGTGATGTACCACTGGAACCAGGTCCCATGTATGCTAGTAGGGGTGATGTATCAGGAGGTTCTGGACTGGCGCAGACAGTGTATCAGAGCAGTCCTGTGCATGCTAACAAAAATGATACTATATCAGTGGGTTCCAGGCTGCATGAGGAGCAGGACGAGCACAGGCGATGTATCACTGGAACCGGGTCCCGTGCGTGCTAGTAGGGGTGATATATCAGGAGGTTCTGGACTGGCGCAGACAATGTATCAGAGTGGTCCTGCACATGCTAATAGAAATGGTATATCAGTGGGTTCCAGGTTGCATGAACTGATATATCAGCAGGTTCCAGGTCACGCGAACAGCAGGATGAGTGCAGGTGATGTATCAGAACGGTCCTGTGTTTGCTAGTAGAGATGATATATCAGTGGGTCGCGTGAACTGCAGGATGAGCGTGGGCGATGTATCAGAACGGTCCTGTGCACATGCTAGTAGAGGTGATACAGTGGCTCAAATAAGTGTCCCAATGTTGGGCCATTTTGGAAAGACTTGACATTTGTAAGAGAACCAAAATGCGTTAACTCTAACCCTTGCAGGGTCATCAATAGCCCTAACCCTTGCCCTGAAGATGACCTCTTAGTCATGTGTTTTGGTTGCCATGGCACTGAGATATAACCATATTAAAATGACATGTCATTGGGACACTTATTTGACCATGATGTTATCAGTCATCATTTGGTAAATAACATAATGTTCTGATGGATGCTGTGCTTCA
>JBBPND010000246.1:0-16340 GCA_038090655.1 Gastroboletus turbinatus
AGTACCTAATCAACCCTAATCAACCCGGTCGAAACACTCCTCGCCCTGGACGACAGTTAATTAGCGCTGATCAACACGGTTGACCAACACACTGTCAATTTGGTCGGCCTAATCGACTGTACCCTACAAAACATGCACTGGTTGGCCCTTGCACGAGTCAGAGCCAATCCGCCATACGTGTCATTGACTGGGCATCACAAAACGCTCATGTAACTGATCCGTCCGAGTTGTCGAGTTCAGAAACCAAACGCTTTTACAGTACGTAACTCGTCCAACCGAAAGCCCAAAAGCAAAAGAAAAGTTATCGCCTGACGTTCGATGATAATAATAATATCCTACTCTATCCCCCCCCCCAAAAAAAAACACCACAACTCGAGTCTCGAATCCGGAACAGCAACTTGAAGGCAGCGATCTAGAGACAAAAACATTGATACTACATGATCATAGATTGATGATGACGATGATGATATGATGATGATGAATGCGCCCAAATAAAATAAATCGATAAGATCAGCGTGAATGGGTGAAATGGATGACGGATGTTAAGACGTCCATAAAATACATCCAAGATCGTTGGCAAGCGTTGGTTCCGTAGATGAAATCGCGCGAGGCATGGGAAAGTCGTCACGTTCGTACGCGTTTTGTCCGGCGGGGGAGGTCCGTGGGATGTACCCTGCATGCGCTCGTCTTGCGTTTGTGCTCATATTATGGAGAACCATGAGAGTAGAAACATGACGAGGATCAGTGACGCCGAGGGGAAGAAACCACCGAAACTGCCAGACGTGCGCGAACCACCTGAAGACAGCAACACAAAGAGACGCGGATTCAGCAAACAAAGCCGACGAATGGACGACGGAAGAAAAAATCGCCCACCCGAAATCTCCAGTCCGCTCGCAAGTTGTGCAAACCCAACGGCGGGAGGATCTGCTTGAAAGACAGAGTACACGTTCTTGAGAAAGACATCCCCGATGATCCAAGAAGGATCAGAGCTATCCGAACCGACCTCGGGCATGTCGAATATACCGCCGACACACATCTGATCCGAGTTCGATTGAAGATCGATCGTGCCAAAGTTCATGTCGGCAGCGTTGATGGTCCAGCTGGTACCACCGAAAGATATGGTGATGGTGACGTCAGTGGTGCACGCTGCGTACGGGATAAAATCGCATGAGGATGATGCCATGCTACAGGAGAATAGAGCTGATGAATACGTACGAAATGCATACATGCCCTGGTATTCATCGGTCAACGGTAGGGAGCCAGGAACATTATTCCAGATTTCCTGGGCAATGGAACCTGGTGCACCAATGAGGGTAGTACCAGTATCGATCGCAGCGAGACTATTAATGTTTGGAATGCTGATCGACGTGCCCTGGACCGTCAAATCTAAATGAAATGAGAAGACGAATTAATCAACGAACGACCACGGTGGAAAGCACCCACTCTGGACTTGCTGGAGCCAATAAGAAGGCATAGAACCATTCGGCATACCAATGAACTCGATATTGCCAGTGTACAAGCTTGTATTAGTGCCGCCAAGCGTGAGAGTGCCTCCAGGCACAGTGTCCACTTTTTCGACCTGGTCGACGTAGCGTTCGAGGTAAAATCCAAACACAGGCTGAGACGTCAAATTCTTGTCGTACAGTGCCTGCCAAAATGGTGGAGTCTGGAGCGCCGAGATAGATTGGAATCCGAGTCCCATGATGCCCGACAAACTATTTTTGAACATGTCGCCCGAAATCGTTGCGGCATAAACAGAAACTGGAAGTAACAATGAAGGCTGGCTACCAGGATCACGGAGAGATGCGTACGGAATCGCTGATTTTGCAGAGTAAAGCCTCCAAAGGTGAGGGTGTCCTCGGAGACATCGCCGGTTACGTCACCGGACCCATAGTCGATGCTAAGTGGGAAAGCAACATTCTGGTACGTTGAAGATGTTGAAGGGTCGAAGTGGGGAACGTCGGACGCGCACGTCGTACAGACAGTACTGGCCACCCATAGATCAGAGGATCCTAGGTACGAGTCAGAGGGCGTTCGAGGCATAGATAAACTGTGGGCTCACCAGTATCAAGAATCACGTTAAAGTCTTGGGCCCTGGCAAAGACGTTGATCAGCAAAAGGGGGAATCGATTCAAGCTAGATACACACGGCGTTCCTATTCTCACAACACCTGAATAACTGACGTCACTTTGCTGCAAGTTGCAATATGGACACCATTCGTGGGGCAGGAAACCGGAATTGACATACCTCATCCGTCACTGGGATGTAACTGGACCTGACTCCTCCTGACCTCTTCCTATTTGTGGTGGGAACTCTATATTTGCGTTTGATCGCGTCCATGACCTTTGGTAGACTGGCCACACGGTCGGAAACATTGCTGCGTCTGAGGATGGGAACATGAATAGGATCCGGATACGACAAGGGATGAGGTGCTGCCAGAGTCCACGGAAGGAAAGCAAAGGTGATGACGGAAAGGAACCCTATCATCACCAGAGACAACGAAGACAAAAAGCAGGGTTAGAGAAAGGGTTACGGACCCACTGCACTCCTCGACATTATTTATGAGGTACGCTTCAGACGCCACGAGGGAGACAGACACTCTGGGAGAGAAAGACTCGGGCTTTAACCAAGTCAGCGGGTGTGAAACTGTGCAGCCAGAGGGAACCGTCTACATTTACTGAGTACTGCCTCAGTACCAACAGATCAAGAGCACATTCTTCCGAAGCTAAACGGGTGACTGTTGGGCCCGAACGAATGGGAAAGTGAAGAGTAACAAGTACACACGCTGGTGTGTTCCGTTTCCCGTCCCGAGCTGTCCGGATCTGTCGAACTGACCTAATAGGCGAAGCAGGGGGTGTGAACCAGGAATGCTAGTGAGCCAGGAGCAACGAAAAAGGTCAATAGGCAGGACGGAAACACGAACCCAGATCAGGCAAAAAAAACAGGGGAGATAACATTCAGAGGCAGACGAAAGCGAGCCTACGGGGCGTCATGACACTGAGGAATTTCCACGCAAGTCAGGGCAGTGTCTCTAAACCAATGACTAGTGCCCCGTAACGCACAAAGACGTGGGAGTACCAATGGCCCCCGATGACCCAAAGGGATGACTCGCTCGTGATGGCACTGACGGAAGGTTGACTGGAATCTCCCTCAAGCCTACAGGAAGTGTACGACTCGATGGTAAGCGGATACAGGCAGTGAGAACGAGTTACGAGACCGCGTAGTACTTGCCTCATCGACGGTGGCAGCTTTACGCTAAGGGCCGACCTTGGGAACAACTGTCTTACTGCAGAATGGTGCGCAGAGCCCTAGTACTACCATGTCCTGGAAAGCCTGCGATACATAATGCAAGTTTAGTCCCCGAGTCATGGTGTTGCAGGTTTCCAATCCATTATGTAATTCGTGGGAAGTCTTGGCCAGACTTATCGGGAACCCAACCTTAACCAGAGAGGTAAGCCTTGTTCCTGCTCGGGTACCATCTTTTTCGTACTCGATGAATGATTCTGAACGTCCAAACAACAAATTGAATACGCCAACCTCGGGTCCAGGGGTGCTATAACTTAGGACGTACTATGGAATGATGATTTCTAAATCGAAAACGGCCTCCCACCCTACGTATGTATAATTTCTCCGGAAGCAGTGTCGGGAAGTCTGCCATGGCAAAACCTGCCACGGATTGAGAGCACAGGCCTGCCCACTTATTATGATACGATCGGACACCAGTTCCGAGTACATCAACCCTTTCCAATCGTCTATGATAAGCCTGAGGTGGAAAATCAGACCGAATGGCTGGTGTGAATGTCCCGTCATCATTGACACTGTGAGCCTGTGCAACACAACAGCATGATACGATCAACTTCAGGGCACACCGCGAGAGCAAGTACTAGTCCTGAGAGGACAAACTTCATCAAAGCATACCGCAATTTGGGAACCACGATGATCATGAGCAAGCCTGATAATCAGACATTTACGTAAGTTTCATAACCCGCGGGAAAAACGTAGATCCATATTCCTACAGCCAACATGGCAGTGGCATCTTTACAGTTCGTGTTTTGTTATACTAGCCTACATCTACTTCATCCAGAAGAAAGGGGGGGAAAGGCATAAAGGTGATTAAAACATATAGGCATTCATGATCAGTATCGCATAGGGCATAGGTTGCATACAGTGCCAAAAAGAAAAGAAGTGAGGTGGAAAGGAAAGGAAAGGAAGAAAACAGTCACAATAGCGACCGCCGCGAAACGAACACAAGCCCTTGAAACGAATCACCGCGACGCCGCAACGACGACATACGCCAACCACTGTTGCGTACTCAAAACATACCATCCCAGCGCAGCGGGTACCCCGAGCGTGACCACCGTCAGCAAGATAGCCTGTGCAAACCGTGCCCGTCGTCGATGGCATGTCAATAAAAAGAAACAAGGCGAGGAAACGCGTGGAGGGCACTTGCCGTCGTCAAGAGGCCGATCGTGTCCGCGAGTCGACCGAGCGTTGCTTCGTGTAGTTGAAGCAGGAAATTGTCATAGGCGGTGACGAGCCGGAGACGGAGGTCGCGCATGGCTATCGTACCCTCCGACGGGGTCGGTTCTGTGGCGGAAATGGTGAGTAACTCTTGAAGATGGTGCAAGTGGGTGATCGGGAAGGGGATGGGATGTCATGGTACGGTGGTACATGGTGAGGAATCCGTGGAGAGGGACAAGGACGTACCGAAAAGCTTGAGGACACCCTCGGTCTCTGTGAGCACTCTGATCGCAAGCGGGGATATATAATCCGGTTGGACCGTATCGAACTTGGCTCGACGACACGGGTCGATTGGCTGAAGCGCAGCACGGGGGAAGCGGAGAAGCGGAGAAGCGGAGAAGCCGGAAACAACAACCATTCCATATCAAGTTATCGACATACCACTCTGAAAATCGACGAGACCTACTGCACAATCCCGAAGTCCCCATTTCGATTTGACGCGGGCGAGGGAGAGACGACCGGATCGGTCGAGTGGAAAGTCAGCCACGAGCGCGCTATGGCGCATGACGAACTCGGTCTCATCGCAGCCCGGTTCCCATCCGAGATAGACGTGCACGCGGACGTGTCTGTGGATCATCGTGGCATCGGGACACGGACACCGGAACGGGCAGAGGTAGAGGTGTTGGTATACGAAAACGAACGGACGTGAGTGCCAGATATGCGCTCGGCGAGGCTAGCTGAACGGGACGCAGACGTACCTCGGAGGCGGACTCAGTGGAAGCTTCTTGATGATCTTCCACATCTCATTCAAATGCTCTCGAGGCGTTCGGTAGAACAGGGCCGCGATCCCGTCGAATGGCATAGCGTTCAAAAATGGCCCTCTTGAAGTCGGTCGAGGCGCGAATGGGATCTGGACGTAGCGGCTTTGATTTGCTTGAGGGCGCCCGGATACCTCGACTGGAGTTACCGCGCGAGGTTAGCGTTCATCCGAGCTACCCAGGCTGGACTTTTGGCCTTATGGACCTATGCCATCCCCCCGGTCTGATGATATTACGAAAGTCGTCGCGTCGAACGTCGTCCGGACTCCGAATGTTGTATTCCAAAAACAATGTGCTCATGGTAACCGCCGAACTTGGAAGGAAATCGCTAGGGGACTGGCCTTGTATTCCTTCACGGCGTGACGACGCAATCGACTTGGCATTGTAAATATGTCGGACGACCAAGAACAACAACTCAAGTTTGTTTGCAAACCGCCATTACATAATAAACCGACACCTTCACCTTCCGACACTGCCACCTCTATCAGGATCTCGTACAGCATTAATGTTACTAGCAGCTCTAGTGTTGAACAGAGCAGAAATATTTTTGGGCACCACTACATGCTCTTAGTTCTCACTGTCAGCCCCTGTTTATATTTGTGCAATAATATCACTAGCCCAACTAACATTGCCATTGCCATCACCATCACCATCACCACCACCAGCCATCATCATTACACTGAGAACAGTGCAGGGTGTTGGGTCTTGATCCCACCCAACTCTTCCTCATATCATACTGTTCCACTGATGGTTCTGTAACTTTTGTTTCCAGACAGATTGAACCAACATAACAAATCACAGCCAGTTTCCAGTATCCACCGAGCCCCAAACTCAACATAGAAATAAAAACCCTCGTCTATCGTTCACAAGAGTATCCGAATAAATGTGTATATCCTAAACACATAAGTATATAAATGCAGCCGGCAGTCAGTACTTCCAAGCGTCCACGATATGCGTAAAACATTAACGTGTGGGTGGTGACAAAAAACCACCAGGTCTGTCCAAAAAAAAAGCACGATATAATCTAAACAAGGAGCGACGTGCATACATAACGAAGTGGGATCGATATGCGACTAGGGTTGGGACTCCATAATTTACCTGTGTAAATCGTGGGGTGGTGTCAGGGCGTGAAGTCGTCGTGGAGTGGGTCGTATAATGATCGCAGATATAAGGATATTATGGGGATTTAAGGGAGGGGGGGGACGCTGGGACGGATTTTAAGAAAATAGGGGCGTGAGATATGTACGTCATTATGGGGTATACCACCACATCGTGGGCCCATTCTGCGCTTAGAGGGTGATGGAGAGCCCTGCGAGGGCCATGATGAAGCTGAGCGACATCGAGAGGCTCATTCTCGGAGAAGCGCCGTTAATTCCAGAACTGGGTGAACTCGTCGGAGTGCCAGCGCCATTTCCGAAGCTGATCGGGTTCTGCGCTGGAGATGTGTTGCCTGGATACAGATCAGCAACCGGTCTACAATGTGAATCTGAAGGGACCCACCGTTTAACCCATTGGCGAGCTGGGCAAAGCCGACGGCCGCGGGGTTCGCTTGGAAGACAGAGTACACGTTCTTGAGGAAGGTGTCACCAACGATCCACGCTGGGATACCTTGACTGTTTCCAATTGCGCTCCCGATGTCGAAAAGACCACCAACACACGTCTTGCTTGAGCCGGATCCAGAGATCTGGCCGAGGTTCATATCAGCAGCGCTGATGGGCCAGTTTGTACCACCGAAAGAGAGGGAGACATTGACATTGGTGCTGCATGCTGTACATCAAATTAAATCATGTGAGTGATGTGAGGCATCGCAAAGAACCGCAAACGCTTACGGAATGAGTACAAGCCCTGATATTGACTACCCAGTGCGACGGAACCAGGGACATTCGACCAGACTTCCTGGACGATGTCGGAAGGTGCACCGATGAGGGTAGTACCGGTGTCAATAGCGGCAAGACCTTCGCTTGCTGAAACGGAGATCGACTTGCCCTGGACTGTCACAGCTAAAAGGGACAAGGCAATTAGAGGCCGTATGGGTAATATCGGAAATACCCACATTGAACCTGCTGAAGCCAATAGGAAGGCGTAGAACTATTCGGCATGTTAATGAACTCGATGTTTCCTGTGTAGAGACTGGTGTTGGTGCCTCCGAGGGTGAAACTTCCGCCTGGGGCGGTGTTCATTTGAGCCTGGTTAACGTAGCGCTCGAGGTAAAATCCAAACACAGGGGAGGACAACTTGTTCTGATCATCAAGGGACTGCCAGAACGGTGTAGCGTTGAGTGCAGAAATTGTCTGAAAGCCGAGACCCATGATGCCCGACAAGCGATCGGTGAGTAGGTTACTTGAGGTGGTTGCGACGGAAACTGGAGAAATGAGTGAGAAGAGGTAGGTAGGATGAACTGAAAGCGACACACGAAGCTGTTGATTCGAAATGGTAAAGCCGGAAAAGCCGACAGTGTCCTGGGAGACATAACCGTCGACAGAACCTGATCCATAGTTGATTTGAAGCGGGGAGGAGTCGTTCTTGTACGTCGAGGATTTTGCAGGGTCGAAGAGGGGAACGTCGGTCCCGCAGGTGGTACATTGAGTGGTAGCGACCCACAGATCAGAGGAACCTAGAGGTGGATGAGAGGAAATTCAAGGACAAATCCGAATCGAGGACTTGCCAGTATCAATAATCAGGTTAAAATCCTGGGCGCTGTAACAAAGTCGATTGAGAAACGAGGGAATGAAGTAATAAAAGGTACATACGGTGTTCCGATACTAACGACGGCAGAATAGCTGGCATCGTTTAGCTGCAAGATGTGATATGAAGGGTGTGAAGCGGTGAAAATGCGGAAGGGACGTACCTCGTCCGTGAGGGTGGTAGAAGTGGTAGATCGCTTCTGGCTAGTAGGCTTGAAGCCGTACTTGAGCCTGATAGAGTCCATTATCTGAGGCAAGTTGGCCACACGGTCCTGGACGGTGGTGGAACGTTGGACGATGGGGACATGGATGGGGTCCGCATGTGGATCGGGGTGGGGCGCTGCCAGAGCGTAGGGAAGGAGGGCGAGAGAGATGAGGGAAAGGGAAATCATTAGCGAATGAAGAGAGTGGTAGTAAAGAAAGAGACGTTTATAAAGACTTGCCACGGCCCGGTGGGCAAAGAATAGTCAAGGAGGACAGTGCAGGGCTGCGCAGGCGTGTGTGTCCAAGACAAAGTTAGTCCTCCTCCCGTCGTCTTGGCACATGATTCACTTCATCCACACGACTTTGTCTCTCGGCTGTCCACATGTCTACCGCCGTGCACCGACATCGTGTCAGGGGTCATGACAGATTAGACTGACCGGGGGCCTCTCACCTATCTTCGACGTCGCCCGCTGCAGTCACTGGCCTCTTCCGCGAGCGATGAAGCGATCCCAGGACACCTCCGCGCCCTCGTCCCCGCCCCTCTCGTTCTCCCCACAACACAAAAAGCCAAAGGTCCTCGCCGAGCCAAATGCGGACCCAGCCCCGGCACAGGACGCGGGGTGGTCGCGTGTCGAAAGACGCAAAACCAAAAAAGCCAGAAAAGTCGAGGCAAAACACGATGTGTGTCGCCACCCGTCTGCGTGTTATCTCCCATAATGTTATCTCGCTCTGTAGGCATCGATGCCAAGATTCATGTACGTGAACAATGAAATCGTCAAGAGAAGAGACGCGATTCATATCGATGTAAGTTCTCACTCTCGCCGTCCCCGTCGTATCGTTATCGACACTGTCAGGACGTGCGTGACCTCGCCCTACACATCATCGCAGACTCCCCACCGCCAAACTGGGTCAGGATCGACGTACGTCTCTTCTCTTGTTTCTCTCCAAATATCGACAGTTCTCCAGAATGCTCGGTCCGTACAAAAAGTCGTCACACTATGGATACCAGGTATACTCCCCGACTTTCTTGCCCTACCACCTCTTCCCACATCGGCTACCGCCAATCCCAATATCCCGGTTGCGATACCGCTCCCCAAAGATTCAAACACCCCATTCCCGTTCATCGCCTCTACCTTTAGCCATGTTTGTCCAACCCGCGCACCAGGCGACCAAACGAGAATGTATTCCGTCCTCAGCACGTTCTTCCAAGGACCCCTCAGTGGCGAGGAAAAAAAGCGACGCATCGAAGCCCGAATAGCCTGTATGCGCGTTTTTACCACACCCGATCGCCCCTGACGCCACCTCTTTGTAGCAGAACGCGCTTTCGACAAGGACCCGTCGCTGTACCTGCTTTCTCTGCAACAAATGATAGAGAATGACTATCCTATACCATCGTACATGGCAGACATCTTCGAGAAGCCAGACGGTTGGGTAGAGACACCTCAACCCGTCTCCGAATCCATCTTGCTCTTACCACACGAGAAACAACGTTCAAGAGTGTATGCCATCGACTGCGAGATGGTGCGCTGTCATGTTTCCTCTACGAGCCCGACTTAACTCGAAGCAGTGTTTGTCAGAAGACGGAAAGGAGCTGACCCGTGTCTGTATCATCGACTACGAATCCGGCATCGTCGTATACGACAAGCTCGTCAAACCACCTAAACCCGTCATCGACTATCTCACAAAGTAACGTTCCACCTCGTTTCATCTCTCGACGCACGCTAACGACCACCCTGTAGATGGTCAGGCATAACCGAGGCATCCCTCGCAACGGCCACGACCACCCTCGCCGAGGTCCAAACCCAACTCCTCACCATCCTCGCACCTCAAGGCGGCCCCACGTCCATCCTCGTCGGTCACTCCCTCGAATCTGATCTCAAAGCCCTCCGGATCTGCCACCCCCTCTGCATCGACACCGCATTGACATATCACCACCCCCGCGGTCGACCACTCAAGCCCGGACTCGCATGGCTGACCAAGAAGTGGTGTCATCGTGAGATCCAGACGCGGGGTGAGGGTGGACACGATCCCGAAGAAGACGCTCGCGCTTGTGTCGATCTCCTTCGGCTCAAAGTCCAAAACGGGGCCGGATTCGGCGAGTTCAAGATGGACTATGAGAGTATCTTTGAACGGATGGCGAGGGCGAGCGGGAGGGGTGGGCAGGGGATGCTGAGAACTGCCGTCGTAGACTATGGAAATCCGAGTGTCATGCATGGTGCCAAGGCGACGACCGCGATTGGGTGTGGGAGTGATCGGGAGATGTTGGAGGGCTTGATACAAGTTATTCCTGCGCACGAATTTATATTTGGGAGGTTTACGGGCATTGCGGATACAATGGGATGTGAGTGTCGTTTTGCGTTGCGTGTGCTTTTGAGTAGGGATTGAACTTTTGTTTGGGTTTTCAGGGTTGACACCGAAAGCGACGACGGATGGCTCGGTCGTGGTGGCCCCACCGGCAGAGGCGTCGCCAGAAGCGCTCGCCGCTGCACAAGCGACGCTGAACGAGCAACTCGTCACGCTATACACGTCCCTCCCAGCACGCACAGCCGTAGTTATCTTCACCGGCCACTCGGACCCGCGCCGGATGGCGTCCCTCAACGCGCGCAAGGCCGCCTTCGAGTCAGCGATCAAAAGCGGTAAAAAGGCAGAGGAGATTGATAGATCGGAGTGGTGGACAGCGAGTGATGGGAGGGAACTGGAAGAAGAGGTCGAGAAGGCGAAGCGGGGGCTGTTATTTTTGGGGATCAAGTAGACCTACGACGTGACAGTGTGTGTACGCGGTCGTCTATGCTGTGATGAAGCTGTCCTTGGGTTGATGGTTGCGTCCACGATGGATGTGAGATGTTGGTCTGCTTGAATCGATGTATGTTCATCGGACCGAAGCACCGAAAGCACCTCGGACTCAATCCCAATCCAACCCCAAAACGCCCTCTCGTCCGCCCCTCACTGCACCCTCGACCGCCTCCGCCAGCTCCCTAAACGCCCTCGTATCCTCGTCCAACGCCGTCCCCGCATCGTCGTTCTTGAGAAGACGACTACCGACGCCGAGTGCGCGCTGCAACGCTTCTTCGCGTTCCGACCCACGCAACGCGTCGATCGAAGTGAGAAGATCGCACAAGCGAGGGTTCGAGTTGAGGATCGTACGAATTGGGGTGGAGGTCGCTGTAAAGGTGGATCCGTCAGCCAGTCAGCCAGTCGTTACCACCCGCGGTGTCATATCGAGTCGACTCGAAAGGAGCAAAGCACAAAGAACGGACACTTACATATGGATTCGTATTGATGTAATTGGAGGGATTTAGGGTCGTCTCGTGTGAGTGGGTCGGGGTAGGCGGAGGTGTCGGGGACGTAGGGCCATTTGAGGGCTGTGAGTGGACGGAGGGGGGTTGGGTCTTGGAGGGGTTCTGGCGGTGGTTGGTCGTTGGTGGCGTCGGGCTCGGACGGTGGATTGGAATTGGAATCAGATTCAGGCTCTCGAGGTGCTAAGGCGTATATGCGTGAGCGTCGAACGTGAGCAGAGGAGTGTTATGGAGCGGTTGACGTACGTTGGACGGGTGGCACGCTGGTACCGTCAACCGACGAAGTGGTGTCCGTGGAACCGGAGGAACACGACTCTGAAAAACAACAAGTTAAACGGGGACATGTCGCGACAGATCGATGTGCTGTTCGCATGGATCGAACCTTTGTGTTGTTTGTAGCACGCGACCGAGCAACTTTTTTTTTTTTTTTCAAGGCGGGTCGAGGGGGTGTTGGTTATGATTTTGGATGGGGAAAGGGGCTTACTAGTTGGCTCTACAGGACGCGCATGTGTATTTCGACGTTTGGTGTTGGCATACGAGGCAGGTGGGTCGTTTCGGACGAGGAGGCATCGGGGAAATCGGAAGTGGTTCCGAGTCGCGATTTCTACTCAGTACTGTGGCTCCCGGCTCGGACTCGGTCAGACTGCATTTATTTGCAGGCAACAACGAAGGGTGACACAAATATTCATGCATTCATGCATCTTCCTACCAGGCATCATTCCAGACGTTTTGGAATAGTAATTGGGTGCAGCGATCCAAGTTGTTGACAATGTCCAACAGGGACCACTCCGAATCAGTTGCTCATTATTCACACACACAGCCACCTTCCCTTTTCCGTCGCTAGTTTCGGGCACGCTGACCTAACGCTGGTCTTCAGCTCCACTTCGACTTGCTGGCTTTGCATGATATTCTCGCTGTCATGGATGACTCGACAAACGGCTCTGGACGCTCGATAGACATCGAACTAGGCGGCCAAGAAGTAATAACCATCGACTTGGACAACCTCGACCCCAGCCCGGACGACGTACTTGATCTATTGAAGGAGGGGCAATGTAGGGTTTCGGTATGGGCGAGGCTAGCCGGGGAATACTGGCGGAGGGGATACCTTTCCGCTGCAGAGCGGATTGCACATTCTGCGATCGAGTGTACGTGGCCGGATTGGTTATACCCTCGTGGTATACTAGTTTCATGTGACATTTTCTTGTAGCTTTGACGGCGAATGGCACGACGGCTCAGTCACCTCCGATATACGCGTTACTCGCGAATATTCAAATTGCGCATGCTCAGAAAGCGCCAAAGTTGATTTTGCCCGACGCTCGTAAGCTCTCGACCCCCGCTTGGATCGTGCTTGTTTATGATTTCTGTGTAGGGGAGGACAGACTCACAGGCGTACGTTCGAAAGAGGAATATTATCGGGATGCCGCTCAGTACCTCAATGCCGGAGAGAGAGCCGCAGCGGAAGGTGGAGAAGGCGTCGGTGGAACTCTGGCATTCTTGACGCGAGGTATATAATGATCGTTTCTCAGAATGTCTGAACCTAACACGGTATAGGCATCCAACAACTGGCCACCCGATCCATGGATGACGCAATGCGCTCTTTCGAAGGCGTCCTCGCAGAAAAACCGACTAATATCGTGGCACTCCTCGGCAAGGTTCGCTCTTCTGCTGGATCAGCATTACTGGCGCTGACAGGTCCTCCGAAATATAGGCCCGCGTTCTTTACGCAAGACGAAATTACCCTCAAGCTCTCAAATTGTTTCAGCAAGTTCTCCAATTGAACTCCTCGTGCGTTCCAGATCCTCGGATTGGTATCGGTCTCTGTCTCTGGGCAATGGATCACAAGGCGAAAGCAAAAGCCGCATGGCAAAGAAGCTTGGAAGTAGTGCGTAGCTCATTATTACAAATTTCATTCAACCGTGGCGCTCAGCGCTATGACCAGAATCCGTCCGAGTGGGCCGCGCAACTTTTATTAGGGTTGGAGTCTATCAACGCGAGCAAGGCGGGTAACCAAACCGAACAAGAACGCGCCCAAGCGTTCTTAATCGGTACCAAGTACATCGAGAAAGCCTTCAATGCAAACCAAAAGAGCGCTGCTGCAGCGAACGCGTTGTGCGAGCTGTTCCTCCGTAAAAACAACTTTAAACGGGTGAGTTTACACCTTGGGACACGTCAAACTTTTCTGACTCTCATTAGGCGTTAAAACTGGCAGAGCGAACGGTACAGTTCGCCGACACACTCACGCTTCTAACGGAGGGCAATTTAAGAGCTGCCCGGGCCCTTCACGCTGAAGGCTTGACAAAGGAGGCGACAAAGTACTACACGATCGCGACGGAGGGCCAACCAAAACACATACTTGGCGCTATTGGCATGGCGCAGATGCAGATGCTCAATGGTAAGCTCTAGATTCTCAGAACCAGAACGGAACGTTAAACTTTTGGTTGATTAGATGAAGTGGCTGCGGCGATTCACACTCTCGACACATTGATACAGCCTCCAAATCCACAGCGGTCAGTGGAAGCCACTGTCATCCTTGCTTCACTTCGTGCACATCCCCGGCCGGGTGTGTCGAGCGCAGATGTTGCCCAGGAGAAGCTCAAAGCACGCGAACTGTTCGACCGAGTTGCTAAAACCATCGAACTAGACGATGCACGGGCCAATGGACATGCCAATGCGTCAAGTCGAACTTCGAGTGTGCTCAACGATGACATGGATATGCACGTCGAAATAGCGCGTTTGTGGCAGGATGACAACGTGGAACGGACTACCAAAGCTTTCCGTGATGCCTCACGAGTGAGTGCGGGGAGTGGTCAAGTCGATCCTCGGCTACTGAACAATCTTGGTACTCTGCAACACATGGAAGGCAACTTGGACGAAGCGCGGATTATGTATGAGGATGCGTTGACGAAGGCTACGACTCTCAGCGCAGAGAACGGGGAGGCCATGTCGACATCGATATTGTACAATCTCGCCAGAGTATACGAAGATACTGGGGAGCATGCGATAGCCAAAGAGGCATACGACAAGCTTCTTTCTCGTCACCCGGAATATGTTGATGGTCAGTCTTTCTATACGACTCTCCTGAAAACCCTCCGCTGACAGTCCAAACAGCCAAGATCCGACAAGCCCAAATGCTTGTAAATCTTGGCCAGCCCAACGAAGCTCACGAATTGCTCAAGCAGGCATTGGCTACCCAGAATACCAACCTCAACCTCCGCGCATTCTACACTTCTTTCCTCCTTCAACACAACGTCAAGGTGGCCAAGGACTTTGTATTCGCCACGCTCAAAGACCATGAGAGACACGACGTTTACTCTCTCTGTGCCGCTGGATGGATCCTGTACACCCAAAGTCGGGATAATCGAGACCCTAATCCAAAGATGATGGACGAGCGAAAACGGAACTTTCAACGTGCGGTCGAGGCATACCACAAGGCACTTCAGCTAGACCCCCTCTGTGCTGTGGCTGCTCAAGGTCTTGCCATCGCAGTCGCGGAGGACGCGCTGGGAACGTTGAGCGGTGCGCCCCCCGTGTCAGCAGCCGACGACGCTCAGCGGCGGTTGAAGAATTCACGAGAAGCGCTTGACGTGTTTGCAAAGATTCGGGAGACACTCAACGATGGGAGCGTTTATGTGAACATGGGCCACTGTTACTACGCACGCGACGAATTCGACCGCGCGATCGAAAGCGTGAGTAAGGGGTCGAATGAATTCGGGCATCGAGCGCTCATCCCAATTTGGTAGTACGAAACTGCTTCCGTCAAGTTCTACAATGGTCAAAACGTGCCTGTGTTGATGTGTCTATGTCGATCTTGGTATGCCAAAGCCACCAAGGAGCAAACGTCGGTGGCCATGAATACCGCATTGAAATATGCACAGACGGTGAGGACATCCATTTCTCCCCATGACCCGGGGAACAGTGAAGCTTACTCGACATCTCGTCTAGGCACTCCACGTACAACCGAGCGACAAGGCAATCATGTACAACATCGCCATGATTCAACAAAAAACAGCAGAACTCATGTTTGGATTGGGTCCCGCCAAGCGGACATTGAAAGACCTCGAATGGGCGATCGCGCAGGCCAACTGGGCTCAACGGTATGTCTTTCCTCCCGAACGTCCGACCGGACCCGTTCACCGACTTTGTACGCAATCTTCAGTATCTTTGGTTCGCTGGCGGCGGATACGTCTCCGTTCTTGCCGTATAACGCGGAGCTTGCAGACCAGCGTCGGAAATACGGAGAGAGCATGCTACGTCGAGCAGACGAACATCTCACTGCCCAAAGAGAGTTCGAGGCAGAGGCTCAAGCGAAACTTGAAGCTGCTCGTCAAAAGAGGCAGGAGGAGAAACAGCGACAAGAAGCTCTCGAGGTTCGTCATTCCTGGACATCGTACGCAACGACTGACGCGTTCCTTGTGTCCTTGCATTACAACAGAGGGCAAAGATGGAGGAGCTGCGCATACAAGCTGAGAAGCTTGCGGAGGAACGTCGGATCGCGCGAGAACAAGCTCTCGAGTGGACGAGGGAAGTCCAGATGGAGAGCGACGAGGAACGGGAACGTAAATCCAAGCGTTCAAATAAGAAGGTCAAGGTCGAAGTCGAGAGCGGGGACGAGGGCGTGGCTACGCCTTCGGAGCCGAAGAAGAAGCGGAAAGGAAAGCTCAAACGATCGGGCGATCAGGGCGGCGAGGATAACAACGGGCAGTTGTTTAGTGAAGAGGAGATGGAGAGTAAGCCAGCGAAGAAGGTATGCGGCGTTGGTCATGCTGATGGATTGAGGTGTTGAGCTGATGCACGACAGCGGGGAGCGAAGAAGCGGGTCGTCCGCGATGATGAAGAGCAAGAGGCGGCGGGTGGACCGCGAAAGAAGCAATTGTGCG
>JBBPND010000247.1:0-16304 GCA_038090655.1 Gastroboletus turbinatus
CTGGCTTATGCTGTGGCTCTCTCGTCGCCCAGAGTGGCAACGCTCTAGGGAGTTCGAGACGACCACGCGAACGACGACCCCTGGCTTCGCAGGCGCTCAAACCGCCGACAACTCGTTCGGCGACGAGGACGAAGACGGTGATGAGGATGCGCCACCTGGCAAGGTCAAGACACGTGTTGTCTTCCAGCCCACGCCGGACACGACCCACACCATCTATTACAGGGGCCACTGGCTCAGGGTACGTCGTAGCAAGAAGACAGACGGTAGCGGCTGCGAAGTCCTCTCAATAAGGTAATCATCTTATTTTTATCCCAGCCCTTGTCAACTAACACGGTCCTCACGCAGCGTGGTGGCTCGTAGCAATGCCATCCTCAAGCAGCTCGTCCTCCAAGCAAAGAAGGAGTACGAGGCAGAGGCCGTCCACCGCATTCAGATCTACTTTGCAGATTCTCATGGCAGTTGGCGCTGGACAGATTCGCGTCACAAGCGTCCCATGTCGTCCATCGTCTTGAACCCAGGTGTAAAGGAGATGCTTCTTAATGATGCCCGCGATTTCCTCAAGTCGGAGAAGGTATGTCATCTCTGACTTAATGCCGCGGCTTACTTAATGACTCTTATCTTCAGTGGTACGCTGACCGTGGCATTCCATTCCGCCGTGGCTACCTCCTGCACGGTGTCCCAGGATCAGGAAAGAGCTCGCTCATCCATGCGATAGCCGGAGAGCTGATGCTCGACATCTATACTCTGTCCTTATCCTCTTCGTGGATCAGTGACAGTACCCTGACTACTCTCATGGGTCGTGTCCCCGCTCGCTGTATTGTCCTCCTCGAAGATTTGGACGCGGCCTTTACCCGTAGTGTCACTCGTGACAAGAGTTCCACTGGAACTCCTGATTCGAGCAGCAACGGAGAGGAGGCCACCGTTCCAGAGCAGCCTTCGACGTCGAGTAGTCGCCACAGGCGTCACAAGGACCACATCTCAGATGTCAACACGCTGAGTTTGAGCGGTCTTCTCAACGCCTTGGATGGCGTTGCCGCTGCAGAGGGCCGTATCCTCTTTGCGTGAGTCTCGGACATCTGCTGTGTTGGTACCGTGTTGACAGTGCTTGCAGCACCACCAATCACCTTGAACGTCTCGATCCTGCACTTTCGCGTCCTGGTCGTATGGACGTCTGGATCGAGTTCAAAAACGCATCCAAATGGCAGGCGGAGGCTCTCTTCCGCAACTTCTTCCCGTCGACCGACAAGGATGACGAACCCATAGAGGGCGACCTTGAAGGGATCGAGCTCCCGTCGACACCGGCGCCTCGGTCGCCATCTTCCCATTCTTCTACTTTGTGGTCCATGTCGCCTTCATTCTCTTCGTCGACTTCGTCCTTGGCGTCCTCGACCAGGAATTCGCAATCCCCACCCGAGTCGATCGCCAGCCCAGATGTATTTGGCGCGAAGAACCGGGCATATCTCCCACCTCCCGTCGAGGAGCACATTGTTGCTTGCCAGCACTCTGCAAAGCCCTTGAATGGTGACAAGCTTGCCGAACTGGCAAAGAAGTTTGCGGACTCGATCCCTGACGACGAGTTCAGCGTTGCGGCGCTGCAAGGATGTGAGTTTGTTTGCAACTGTCATTGTGGGCAGGGTGGTTTTCCTTCGAACATCTCTTGCGTTGGTGGGAGTAAAATATTAACTGACATTACGTTTCTCCTTTCTGGAACTTGTAGACTTGCTAAGGAACAAGTCGCAACCTGAAAACGCAGCGGAAGGGGCGGCCGCCTGGGTTGTCAGCGAGAGGGAAATGCGGGAACGTCTGAAGAAGGAAAAGGAAGCTCGTGAACTCAAGGAAAAACTGGAAGTGAGTGCTCGGCGTAAATCTGCGTTTGCCGAGCTTTCCACCGTTTCATTTGTATCTTTGAGATCGAGTTGCTGATCGTTTTCGTGTACAGCGCGAGAAGAGGCGAAAGGAGTTTATTGAGAAGGAGAAAGAGAAAGCTGAACTCGAGAAGAAGGAGCTCGAACTGACCAAGCTTCGTCAGCAGCTTCTGGAACAAGAGACCAAGAATAAGGTCGACTCAGACAAGAAAGAAGACGAATCTGGCTCTGTTCCCAACGTCGAGGTCGAGGTCCCCAGGGACGAGGATAAGAGTGAGAGCACTACAGACGAGGACAGCGATGAGGAGAACGTTCCACCTCCCTCAACCCCTCCTGAAACGGCCTGGATCAATGTTTTGGAAGGATCTAGTTGACTATCTGCGACTCCCGCCGCTGTTGAGATGGACGTCCCGGATCCTCAAGTCCCCATTATAGAGCCGACAGCAACGATTCGTGAGGATGATCCTACAGCGACGGATACCCAAGAACATACCCCCGCTGCTCAAGTCGTGGCCGATCGTCAGTTTCAAGCGGCGTCGAGTGCTCTCATACTCCGCCACGCTGGCGGTTTCGCCTTGGTGTATTCTATGTTGCATTTCTATTTCTTCCATTTGTACACATTGCTCTTGCACTTCAATGTCGCTGGGCGGCGCAAGCAGACCTAGTGTTTTTTTAAAACACAGGTCTCTGTTTGCTCTTCAAAAGTCGACACCAATCCCATCCATCCCATCTCCGCATATGCTGACGTTGTATATATCCAGGGTATTCTGATCGTTGTATACTTGCTTTTCTTAAACAATCCACCTTTGCATCTAATCCCTGTCGTGTCATTACCTCATTATCCTGATCAAACCACAAGTCATGGGAGATTCTAAGCGTGTTGGATCCGCTGACGGATGGACGTTTTCCATAAAATGTTATACATTTATTGATTGAGTTGTGCATGAAATCGTGAATAGAACGTGTCTGCTCCTTCGTCTCGCCAGTCCAGATGCCCGACTACTCGTCTGTTTAGTAGGCGCTGACCTGTTTCGGGAGGCCAGATGGGAAATATTGTTGGAACAAGTCGGGGTAGTAACGTTGAGCGACGTCGGGATGGCTCCTAGGCACGAGGTTCGCGTCAATCTTTCTCGTACAGACGCAGCGTTATGATCGTCGTGACTCACTTGACACGGCCGATCAAGTTGACTTTACCCGAAGGCTCGCGATCGAATTCGCTAAAGTTGACGGCTGTAGGATTCGAATACGTGGTGTCAGATGTCGATGTGATGCGTGCGCGCAGCGAGAAAGAGAGAGTGGGTGGGTGAGGGTGAGGGTGAGTTGTGGGGAAAGGGGAAATGGGAAAGGGGTTGTCGTCACGTACATTCTGTCGTTGCGAGATCACCTCTCAGTTCCTTGAATTTCAGGATGTCTTCCGGGACTGTCGCGTATGCGCGAGGGGCGGAGTCAGTCAGTGGTTTCCTTCCATGGGGGGAGTGGGACGTACAGTCGAGTACTTCATCGACGAGACGTGCGTTCATGCTGATGTTTTGAAAAAAGGGGACAGAGTAACGGGCCGTCGAGCCGACGGAGGGTGAGAGGACCCGGTGAGATGTCGCGCGGGCGAGTCCACGTGTGACGAATTCGAGGGCTATGGATGAGCGCGTCGGTGGAGGGTCTAAGACGGGGCCGAGGGAAAGTCATCACTTACCCTTTCCGATGTTCACGACAAAGGTTCCGGGAATGGGCGGTGCGTCAATCCATGCGCCGGAAATGTTCTGGACTTGGAGACCAGGGTGGGGAGAAGCTTGGAGGAGCTGTAACGCGGATCAGGCTTGGACCCGACGTGTCACAGGAGACTCTTACGAATGTGAGGAAGCCAGCATCATAGTGAGGACCGACACCTTGATCGGTGAGCGACCCGTCGTTGGTTGGGTATTTGACGACCTGGAAGCGCGTGTCAACACCGGGTGCGGTACAATCTCTCGTCCTCAATCTTGATCTCACCTTTCCTCGGTGTTGCATCAATTCGTCTCTATCGTAGAATTTGCTGAGCGCATCCGACGGGAGACCAAACGCTTCCGCGAGCAAACTGATGAAGTGATAGCTGAGTTTCTGCACGTGAGCAAGGTAAGTTTCCATGGTGTTTCGGAATCCTGGTATAAGTTGTTCGTCGGGCCACTACATGGAACCGTACCGATCGTCAATTCACGAGTCGTCTGGTCTGATAAAGTGATCGCACACCTGGCAAGGTCCCCACAGTCGCAAGTATTCCGGAGCGCCGGGTCTCCACTGGGTCTCATGAGGTGTCGCGAAATCAAACTGTTCTCTATAGTCTGTCTTGCCTTTCGTGAACTCTGCGCCAAGCTTTGAATACCCCAAGAAATGCGGGGAGTTGGCCATCAGGATCATGTTCTTTGCCTCTTGGGGGAGATCGAAGAGACGTGGGATGTACCCGATAAGATCGTCGATGACTTGCTGTGGTACGGTGTGGTTCTTCAAGTAGAGAAAGCCGACGTTGATGAGAGCATGTCTGAGCTGTTCGATGAACTCGGGCTTATGAACCTGGTCGTTGGTGAGGGCAAAGTCGAGGAGTGGGATGCTGGAGAAGTTGGCAGCCATAGAGAATGCCAAGCGTGTGTTCGATACTTTAATAGAGAGAGAGGCGGCAGAGAAGATGTGCTCAGTCAGCTCAGCACAATCGGGGTTATGATGCCATGATCAGGAGGTATCGCGCTATTCCCAGCAATGTCCCCCTATCACTGTTTATTCCCATCATTGATGGGGTTTATTACGGCCTTCACTCTTCGCTGAACGACGTGTCCATCAGCATAGAGTAGGGAGAACAAGAGAGAGAGACAATGCCTGATGATGATTCTTTTCACACCACAACTTGAAGTGAACAGAGCGTTTCGAAACGCGGGGCTGACGGCATCGGCACTTGATTAATTGCAGCGAGGGTGATGAACAGCGGATGTAATGGTATTTGACGCAGAAAGCAAAGAAGTTATGATGCGACGGGAGGTCTTTTGACCGACTGAGCTGGGCGTGCGCTACGTGCCTGAGCGGTAAGCCAGCGACCGTCAGTGTACTCTGAACCCCATTACAACGTCTAGCTGTATTCCAGCTGTTCTGATAGGCTTCTAGTTCTGGGGGGCGGTACATGGTCATCAAAATGAAACATATATTCAGTGCCGAAATCTAGCCGGGACAATAAAGTATCGAGAAACGAAATGAGGGGAACAAGAATAGAGTGAAGATATCTGCTCGAGTGGACGAGTGTTTGAACCCGAGATAGAATCAGTGACCCCCAAAACAGTATGCGACGTTCCATAGCGTGTACAGCCTCACTAAAACACCTAGTCTCCGAGGCTGGGTTGGCGGAAACCTGTGTTCCGCAGCAGCAGGAACCATACAGAGCGCGGGTGACCGATGAGATCTAGAGTTGAACGATACACAATAAATCGCAGGTCTGAATTTATTGCTGCTCCAACTTGATGCGAATCTTGGCTTGGCGTCGGCGCCTTTCTACGATGAGATAACTCACTGTCGATGATGAATCATTAATTTCAACAAATTCATCCCAGGAGATCTACTCACCGATGATTTTCTCGAGAGCGACGGTAGCTTCCGGTTTCACTTCGAGCCATGCACGCCGGGACATCCGGAAGACAAGGAAGTGGCGTTTGAATGGATGGTATTGTGCAACTGGAACCTTTTCTTCGTCATCAGCTTTCACGAGCTGGAGCTTGAAAAATCAGTCTAACTTGTCGCAGCAGACAGGCGTTTTACACACCTGTAAGTAACGCTTGTGAGTCTTCCAGCGGTACATTGCACCCTCATCGCCAGTGGTAAATATGCCACCGCTATGGCAATGTAAGATTTTCCAATACACAACGAAACAGATATCGTACGCACACGCTGTTACCCTCACATTTGACAAAATCTGAAGCCCGAATCCATTCGCCCTCTGCGTCAGGCGTGTTGAATCGGACCTTGACCTCCTTTTTCGGGAGGGATTCGATTTCGGCGACGCAACTCACGATGCGGTTTTCATAGTCGTATTTATTTATTTTGGTGAGGTGAGGGTGCCAGAACCGGGTCACGATCTCATAGTAGAACTTGTCGTTGTCCAATGAATAGGTTGTATTGCGTACGCTGTTGGTCGCAAAAGTGATTTTGTGAGGAGGCTCGACCTTCTTTGGGGGAGGCATGGCGAAATGGTGGACTCGTGAAGTTGAGACTCGCTAAGTATGAGAGTAGATGGCTATCAGAGGGGAATCGAGCAGCGAAATGATCGAGACACGCAACGCGTAAATAAGCGGATATCTGAGAAGTGGGAACTGGAAACTGCGGCTGCCGTCACTGGGACCTTGCTGCGCGATTTTTAACAATGATCGCAGGAAATGGAGGGAGCCGGAGGCACTTGGGATGCGGGAAAGTGTAAATTGCGACGATGTGTGGAGCCGGCGATGATTTCGGGGGAACCAGCAAATGGGATAAAGGTTTTTTGAAAACATATTCCCATACATACCTACACGTGCACGACGGGCAGTGAGAGCACAGTTTTGCTGTGAAGTATGCTCGTGGGTATGAGAACTGCGTCGGGGAGAAACGAGTGCAACACCCTCATGTCGCTACCACGTCAACTCAGTCGCACATCGAGCACATGCAATCTGAACGGAAATACAGATAAGCCGTTGAGCGTTCAGATGGAGATACTCACCATATGCATGCATGATGTTGGTTCACTCCAAATGAAGCAAATTGCCGCGAATGGCAACTTGTACAATTGTTGTTACACTGTCACTAACTGACTGTCATATTTTTGCGCGTCTGCGTTTCGCATGTTGTCCAGCGTTTCATTCAGCGCGACTGCCAGATCCTCACAGCTGCGGTCCCCGCCCCCCGTCCCGGATTCACCCACGTCCGCCGTTTTCGCAGGTCTGGACGACGAACTGCGTGATGCACGCCGCGTCCTTTCCCATGGCCAAGAAGAGGACCTCCGATGCGCCCTTGACCGTGTCCTCAACAAAGTGGAAGAGCTCGTGAGCCCACGTTCAGCTTCATTCCACCCCGACGACCTCTCAATCGATCGCCGATCTCTCCCATTTTGTAGTCTTCCTTTCTCAAGACAGCCATCAAGACCCAGACGGAGCTGGAGACTCAGTTGAATCTCGCAAAGTCGAATCTTCAGCTTGTAATATCCAACAATGAGATGCTCGAAGAGGCTCTGAAGAGGGAGACGCCGAGCAATGCAAGGGATGTGGGTTGGCGTCGCTGGAGTGCGCGCGAGGTTCAAGATCACAGCACAGAAAAGTCTGAAGAGCGACCCCGAAGCCTAGATTATGGTCCTTTGAATGAATCGGGGACACCCACAGTCCCGTCCAGTGCGGCGATGGTACTCGTCAATGGTGTCAAGCCACCAGCATGGACGGGCTCCACTCCTCAACCGACAACCCCGATACCGAGCCAGGAAAACCGTTTCTTTAGATTTCGGTTCAGTAGTGGTGAGTCAGATAGGACACATCCATTCTAACTATCGCTCATCCACGGATAGGTACTCGATCGCCCGCCCTCTCACCTCATCCCTCACATCTCACCTCACCCTCTCTTTCATCCTTGGTGCCAAATGTACGAGAAAAGGAGATTGAAGAGTTACAAGAGCAACTCGAGCGTGAACGTCAGGCTCACAAAGCTGCAGATGTGGCAAAGGCTGCACTGGAGGCAGAGCTTGAAGCACTGTCACAAGCCTTGTTTGAAGAGGTAGATCCTTCCTCTCTGATAGATCCCGTTCGTCTGAACACCCCGCAGGCGAACAAGATGGTTGCTACCGAGCGTATGAGAAGAGCCGAGACTGAAGAAGAGCTGAATCAGACGCGCTTGGAGAAAGATGCACTGCGTCAGGCACTCAAACTGATAGAAGGAGAGAACGGACGATTACGCAGCGCAAATGCCTCGTCTGACACGCCATCGGGTCGGGTTGATCAGTTGGACACAGCGTCTGTAGTTTTGCCTTTGCGTTTGAGTCCAAAGCAGCCGTCGCCTCGTCCACCGTCTAGACCACCGACCGGCAAGGTAACCCCTCCAATCGCACCTTCGTACGAGATGTCTGGCCACTTTGCCGGTTTTCAGCTCCAGCCTGCACCCACACCGCCGCTAGCTGGACTGCATCGGAAAACCGTGTCAATGGAGAAATTGGGAATGGCTGATTTGTCCGTTGGCTCGCTCAAAGAATCACTGCCAGTAACTGTAGTTTCAACGTCTGCTGTTCCATTCGCGCCTGCTGAACCATCACCATGGGAAGATGTTGCATCGCAGTAGTGACCGCCGAGTCTTTGACTTTGTTTCCTTGGCTGTGCGAATTATCTTTGATCAACATCCACACGAATTATGTAGTACATGCTAGTAGTACACTAGGGACTCAGATCTGTATACTCGGGCCATATCGCTGCTTTCCAACTGGTTCGGTTGTTTGCCAACTCGAATGTCGATCATCCGAGACTTGAGCTTGAACTTCATACGGTACGATGGCAGCTGTCCGGTCGAATACACAGCGCCGTCCGGCTGCACCTCCAACACCGACATTGCAACCCAAACCTTGGCAAATCTCCCTTGAAGAATGGGAAACCAAAGCACCCTTGAGTGACCTCGCTCTCAAAAGTGTTGCTGCGATCAAGGCGGCAAGTGAAAACTCGCCCCTCCCTTTGAAAGTGAGTAGGCCTATTTTGTCACCATGTGAGAGGAATTGTCTCAGATTCAGAAAGGTCGCCATCGAGTACGATGCATCGCACCCAACTACTCCCAACTTACGCGCGACGAGCAAACTCGGATCAGGTTCCAGACCTTCCACTCCCGTTCATGCATTCACGCGTTCACTGCCTTCGCATGCCCTGGATCCGAAGGTGCCCATACAAACGCCTCAACAATTCTATGACTGGTTCGCACAAGTCGATCGTTCCGTGGCGCATAGCCAAGAGGCCCATTTCAGAGCGCATGTGGCCATGGTAGCAGAACATTTGGAAACAGCGGACATGTTGCTCGAACGGCTTGACGAGGTGGAGAAGGAAGTGGATAGCATGCTCGAAGAGTGGAGAGGCGTCGAGGAGAGTGGGAGGAGCTTGAAGGATGCTTGTGAACGGCTTCTCGAAGACAGGGTCAGTTGCTGTACATTATCTCGGTGTTTGTTCACTGATGCACCCCGCGACTGGTTTCAGGACAAGTTGCTTGACCTCACAGACGAGATTGATACTAGACTGGAGTATTTCCAGGAGCTCGAACACGCGACTCGGATGCTTAATCACCCTGGAGAGTCACTTGTTCTACAGACAGACTTCTTGTACATGGTCGAACGTGTCGATATATGTATCGAATATTTGAAGGCTCATGTGCGTTCTTTCACTATCCGCCATCACATTAATGCGCCCTGTACTGAGAACAACGTATTTAGCGATATTACAAGGAAGCAGAGGTCTACCTGTTGCGCTTCCAGCAATGTATGACACGCGCCATGACACTCATCAAGATGTTTTTTGTTGGCTCCCTCAGGGCTCTTACAGCAGACGTATCCAAGCGTTTGTCTGAGAAGGTAGTCCAATTACTTTATGTCTTGGACATACTCCAGTTAACACCAACATTAGGACGTATCTACTACAGCACAGATGCATCTATTGTATACCAGATTTCGGAGTGTTACACCTCAACTAGCACCTCTCCTCAACGAGCTCGAGCGGCGGGCGACTGCGCACCCAGAGGAACTCGCCGCTCTCTTGTCTGAATGCCATTCAGCCTACTTCAGTGCACGCAAGACCCTCTTGGTCGGACGTCTGATGGAGGAAATACGAGGGCTGGACCCAACGCACACCGAGCTCGTCGAACTTGTGAAGATTCCTTTTCCGTCTAAAAATGTTTGTTTGTTAATTTCTGCTTTATAGACAAACGCGGGATGCGCTTATTTGAAGCAACTTTGTACGGACGAGTTCAATCTCTTCAGCGAGTTTTTCGATTCTGGTGGGGATCAACTATAGTGAGTCGTATCGTTTACTACTCTTATCGCCTTTAATTCAACCGGCATTTATAGCCCTTACCTAGAAACCCTCTGCGATTACCTCTACGACGATCTCCGGCCTCGTATTCTTCATGAGACTCGACTCACTACGCTCTGCGAAGTTTGTACTGTCCTTCAAGCCTTGATGGTTCTCGACGTCGTTGAGTTCCCTGAAGAGCCCCCTGAAGAGGTCCCTGACGAGCTTAGCGTGGACCTCGATCATTCGAAGCCAAGAGGTCTCAGGAGACTTCACATCAGCCACTTGCTACAAATGGTCCTCCAAGATGCTCAGACAAGACTGTTCTTCAAGGCCCAGAGCCTGATCCAGGCCGAGATCAGGTACTATGTTCCGAAGCCGGAAGATCTGGCATACCCAGATATACTCGTAGGTTTGTTGTTCGAGACTTCTTGTTTCCGTGAATCAGAGAACGCTCATGAACCTCTGTAGCTGTAAGAAAACCTACTTCTCAGTTTGACATCAGGGAGAAGGAAAGTGTTAGTCGGTTGTTCCAACTTTCTTCCTTGGACAAGCAGGAGACGTGGTATCCAACCTTGCAAAAGACTGTTTGGGTGCTATCTCAACTACACGATTTCGTCAAGGTACTGCTTTCGCACACCCTCTGAATGCCGTGGTTCACGCATATTGCCAGCCTGCGATATTCGAAGACATTGCTCAGGAAGCCGTGAGCCTGTGTCGACAGTCGCTCGTATCGTCGAGCACCATCATAGGACAACGTAACGCTCCTGCAAGCACCCTCGACGGAGAACTCTTCCTCCTTCGCCATCTCCTGATCCTGAAAGAAGTCACGAACAATCTGGACTTGGCTGGGAGAGATACCCAACGACAACCAGGCCAGGGTGGCGTGACAGGTGATCTCCTGCTCTGCTACACCTCAAAGCCCTACTGACGTTGGATACGAACAGATGCACTGGCTTCCATTCTCAACAGGACAACTGCGTTGCTGCCCGATGCACTCTTTGCATCCCTTGGTATGCCACGCGGATACGAGAGCATGACGGATGCCAGACATGTAAGTTGCTGCGGATACCATCCGGAAGTTCTGCTGCATGCTATTTCCCATCCCTCAGGAGATCGACCAAGACCTCAAACGCGCCTGTCAAAACCTCATCTCACTCTGCGTCAAGGGTCCGTGCGAACCTCTGCAAGAATGGGTCGATCGTGTGCGGGCCTTCAACATCTCCCGTACGGTTAACCCGCCGACGAATCTACCGGGACCGGTTCCGTTGCTCACCGAACAAGACTGGGCACGTCAATCCGCGGCCGAAGTTTTGCATGCAAAGTTTGTTGAATCATGCGAACGCGATCTCAGGGCAGCGGTGACGAAGCTCCGGTTATACCTAGAGGATAATCGGACGGTGTCGGTGTTGCTGACGCATGTGAAAGAAGCAGTCGTGGATGGGTATATGAGGTATAGAGAAGTTGTGTGGAACATGTACGCGGGAGCTTTGAAAGGGGTTGTGTACTCGGAGGAGAGCTTGAAGGAGAGATTGGTTGTTATTTGTGATGAATGACAACTTTTCGTGAAGGTCGGTATGCATTGCGGTAAACATGACATGATGGACTTGTGTGATCAACGACTATTGTCAATGTCTCCCTCGAGCTCACCTTGGCATACACCTAGTACCTAGTGCGATGAAGATGAAACGTCAGTATAAAGTATACATCCTTGCGTCGTTCCATGATTCGTATTCCCAACGAGTGGATTGGAGAGCACACGTTCAGGGTATTTATCAAGTGATCATTACGTTCGTGGCTGATCAACCTCCTTGAAAGCGTTACCGCCAATGGAATAGGTGGCGTCGTACACATCACTGATGCTGACCGCGATACCTTTCGGCGGAAAGTTATCCTATAGAACCCCCTCACTAGTACCCTTGTTGAAAAAAATAGCGCCACTATCCGTTAGTCGATATTGCAACGCAGCCGAACGGGTGATCAGAGGATATGAGGGTTCGCTCTCCAGAGGACCCAAGTGCAGACATAGCTGCGTAGTGTATGTTGAATTTCGTTCGATCAGGTGAGGGTCTGAAGGATCCTAACTCACCTCACCACTCACAGCACCACTGCGACCGCTTGATAGAGGTCTTACCTCTACATGGTAGGAGCACAGCTGCAAAAGATGTCGGAAAAGAGGGTCGGGCTCTGATCGATTGAGGACATGATGTCGTATCAAAAGGGTTGCAGCCTCCTGACAGGCCCATGTCTCTTAATTAGCATGTTTAAGACGATAGAGCATGGCCTACCTTCAGACACAACGCTCGTAGCGCACGACAAAGTCGTGATAATTCCAGAACGGAATATCCAAGCCATTCAAGGGTTGCGATATCGTCCAAGATGACGAGACTTTTTCCATCGTCACTCGGTCCACCACGCAGCTCCGTGGAAACGAGGTCGAAAATGCGCCTCAATCTCGAGTCTCTAGAGCTCGTGTCAGGTACTTCAGACTCTTCCGACTCCTCGAGGTGCGAATAGACATCAATGAACTTGAACCTCGCGTTCTGCGAGATGTTCAAATTCTTTATGACGTCCTCAGTATATCGCAAAGCAGATGCTAGTCTCTACGCACTGACTTGGACGCCACTGATTTTATTCGTTCAATGTCCTCCGAGACTGAGAGTAAGAGACACCGGGACCGCTTTGAATCCTTCAGGCGCAGATTCAGAAATTTGTGGATCAAAAAGTCTGCAGGAGCCTGCAGCTCGTCAGTAATTAATACAAGTCCAACGTGAGAGGCGAGGTCTGGAGGTGGAAATGACTGCATGGTCCTACTTGAAAATCTAATCAATGTTTGCCAAATCGGTCTTTCTAGAGGCATTTGGACAACAAACACAAACAACGCCTCCGGCCTCCGTCCCCACCATTACGGTCTTGGTCTGCAAAACTAATCCAAGCGGGTTAGTCTATCAATCAAATAAAGTTGCTCTCGGGTTGTTGATCTATCGTTTCTGGGTCCACCGACGGTAGTCAGGTCGCGCCATGGCTGAGGAATCGTTCGAGACACTTTTTGGGTCTTGTGTGCTTGACGCTCTTACGCCAGATACCTCGATATCGTTCCCGGAAGGTGTCATCGCTGATGACTGGCTCACGAGCATCAAACAACCTCACGCGGAGAGAAAGCAAGCTTTCTTCGGTGAGGTACATCGTATGCTCATCACTGCACCACACCGAAGCTCATGAGTGTCTAGATGAACAATTGAATCTGTTTCTTGTAATGCACATCAAGCATCCGTCTCTCAATAACCCTCATGATCGCTATAGTCCTCCACGTTCTCTTGTGGACCTCCTCAGTCATATACAGGTATCGCTGGAAGCGAGCTACATCTCTAAAACGCCAAACCAAGATGTACCGGAGACCGCTAGTCTTCCCCGTCCTCGCACGTCATCCATGCTCAAGGCCTCCCCGCTCTCGCTTCATCCCTCGATATTTCCACCCAACACTCCGAATCCGATCCCGTCAACTACTGAAAGTGACCGCAAATATGTGCAATCCGAGGGAACTTTACTCTTTTCTAGTATTTGGGGAACGAAAAAAGTAGCAGAGGAATCAAAAGAGAAGTTCGCACTTCTGTTTTCCGAGACCCAAAGAAGCTGGATTGCAGTCTATGAACTTTCCCTGGTCGTGTGTGAGTAAGGTCATGATATCCTTGTGTTTGATGCGGCCATACTGAACTTTCTTAGCTTATCTGCGCCTTCCCTTCTCCGATCCTCTGCTTTGCTTGACTGCATCTGCTACGTTACGAGAGAAGGCACTTTCTCTCTCCCAGTCAACTCATCCGCTTGTTGCATACCTGGTCAGAGCGGGGATGGTTTCTCATCTGGATTCGGGAGCCGTGACGGGCGGTGAAGATGAAGAAGACGAAGATGAAGAAGACACTGGCTTCGAGGAAATCAATTTATTCGAAGGCCTCTCACTGGGTGCGTCTATACATCACGATCCGGCGGTATATAATCACCTCGTTTGTTTCGTAGTAGGTTCCAGTATATCACCAGACTCCGAGTCACTCCACCTCCCTTCAACTCGACTAGGAAATACCACTCGCCAACGACACTTTTCACTTCCTCCCGTCTCCGCACCGACTCGAACACCTCCTTCAACCTCCAAACAGAGTCCGAATCATATCCTGCGAAAATCCTACCGAAAAATTATGCAGACGGTCTCTGGGTTTCGTGTCCGAATGCGTACTGTGTTTGTTCCTCATGCTTTGTTGCCGAAGAACTCTTCCGTTTCTGAAAGCGATCAGGACGCCCATGACCGCAATGATTTCGAAAGTGGGAGCGAAGAGCGTGAGGCTGGAAACAGTGAACGCACCGTGGTCCTTTGCGTCGAGGTAGAGAACTCTGGAGAATCAGGTCCAGCTACCGGTTTCTCGCTCGAGCGTTTAGACGTGAAGATTGGCGGAGAAGGTGCGACTACAAGATTGATCGGATGGGGAGAGGGTGCTTTCAATTCGGACGCCGAGAACCACCTCTTTCCTCTGCTTATAGGTTCTATGGAACAGTACAACCTCCTCTACGTCGTATCCTTCTGGAACACACCAAATGATCAAGATAACCTCTTGCTGACGGCCCGGGGTATCAGCGACAGAGGTGAATTACAAAGAGCAGTGACAATCACCGTCTACGGTAGACCATGTCTCACAAATGAAGTCAGAGATGAAAACAACATACTATCCTACCCGACTCAAACCTTCTCCTCCCGATGGAACTGCATTCTCGACCTATCATCCAGACCTCGCGAGGAACCTATAGATTTCCACGAGACCTCCGTAGGACGTAGTGCCCTCCCCGAGCCTCCTTCGCCTTTCCCAGGCCGTACCGCCCTCTCATCTCTCGTCTCGTCTCCTGCACCCACAGCGGCCGCACCTCAAGCAATCGCAGGAAAACGACACACGCTCCCTGGTAGTATTACCGCCATGCGTGCTATTAACCCTTCCGCCAACCTTCGTCTCTCTTTGCCATCTCGCGAGTACCCCGGGGGGTCCGCTGCGCCACCTGTTCCGACAGCGGGTTTCACCCCTCCTTCTGTTGCACTTCAGACATTCAACCGCCCGGCTTCGACCACGTTTGGAATGGCACCTCCACCGCCGAGTGGAGGGGCAGGGTTCAATGTCAACGCCTCACGGTCCGAAATACCAGCGCAGCCATTCGTCACGCCGCCTATGCCTGCGTACCCCATGTTCTCGCCGGGCGTGACCGCCAATGCACCACACATCCAGGCACTGGGGAACCAACAAGGCTATTCTGGTCCAAGCATCGAGATCAAGCGAGAGAGAGGGATGGGAATGATGACGGCGGTCCCACAGACGCCGCTCCCGACCGTCCTGAATACCCAGTTTGACACTCGACGAGAGCCTCTACCGGTGCCCTCGGGAGAGCCCGTTGTCGTCTCCGTGGGCCTCTTAGCCGCCGAGTCTGACGACAGCTATCCGTTTGGACAGAGGAAGATATATCCATCGGATCAGTTCACCTTGGATATTTTTGTCTACAATCAGAGCTCGTGGACCAGAAGGTTCGAGGTCAGCTACCCAAACGCGGATAGACGACAACGGAAAACGGACCAAAGTAACCCAGGATCTAGAGGGAAAAGTAACCTGGAGGAGCTCACTGCTTTAGTCGCTCCTCCTGGGATCTTACCCTTACAGAACCGGGTGAGGGTCGGGTGAGTTAAGAAACACAGTTTCCTGTTTATTCGTGTTTCTGAGGATTGGTTTACTTCTACAGCCCGCTTAAGCCATCCACTTGTCAATCCGTCCGTATGGACTTCCTTGCCATTTCTCCTGGTGTGCATTCTGTCGACATCCTGACGCTTACAGACGTCGAGACTGGGTATGTGGTTAACTTACGGTAAGCAGAAGAGGTGGGTTCTTTTCTGCTAATGACTGACTCAGCTCCAGATCTGTTATGGACATCGTTGTCCATGAACGCACAGCAGAAGAGAAGGAGAAGAAGGTTCCGTAACTGGTACTTTATGTACCTGGGGCATGTACTACCGGTGGACATGTTAGAACATCGAGGAAAACGAGGAGGCATGCAGGAGACAAATATGAATATACAAGAAGAACCAAGCGTGGAATCAGACAAGGACACCTGGTGGCACATGGTAAACGACTTGGGCGTCCTTGCGCAGAAAGGTTAGACTGGGTAGGGAACCAAACGACGTAGGGTGGAGACAAGGTGGGTTTCGGCATAGTGGGAATTAACTAGGCAGTCGCGAGGGAAAGATGTTTATAACCACTGGGACTTGTCCCAACCTGGATCCTGCAAAAATGCACACAGGACTTTGCTACCGGTCTAGAGACGGAAGGGAAGCGTGAGAGCTGAATGACGCATGACGGGGTTGAAAGACCGCACCTGCAAGAGAGGGTGACCAGCGACGATGCTAAGGAATCGT